>ML428153.1:26917-48962 GCA_005239525.1 Nicotiana knightiana
TTCAAACAACTACCTAAATATGCACTCTCTCTCAAGTAGATACATAATAAATAGGAACAGTTAATTGAGGGCCCTTCAATCAACTACAACAAGAACGTAGTTGAACAAATAAAGATTAATCAACCAATCAAAACTATATTAATATCACAATAAGTTTATTCCCCAACGGGTTCTACCAAAACCCTAGATTAAGAACTTAGCTACTCATATTCATAAGAATCAATTCTAAAATAACTTGCATAATTGAACTACAAAATAATAATTAACAGATATAAAAATCAATGTTTGCTCCACTGAGTAGTAATCCACAAGTTTGTCTTTACTTCAATGGCTTTTCTCCCATTCTTATCCCCTTCAAGTTGTGTTTTGGGGTCTATTTATATGTTTAGGACAAACCCTAAATGTGTAGGGGACTTCTATTCCAACCGGGAAACACTTAAACTCTTCAAAAACTCGAATTTAGCCGGAACAGGGGCCTGGCGTTTGGGCCCTGGCGCCTGGCTAACGCCAGGCTAAGGCAGGTGTTTCAGCTCTTACGCCTGGCTAATGCCAGGTAGGGTCATGCGTTTCAGCTCTAACGCCTGGCTAACGCCAGGCGTTTGGGCTCTGGCACCCGGCTATAGCCCGGTGCACTCCTCCTCGCCTCTTGAGCGTATTTTCGATGTATTTGCATCCATTTAGCTCGGTTTCCATCTCCAATTCACCTACACATGAAATAGACTCCATTATGCACATTAAAAGTGTATTTTTATCATTAACGCACATAAAATGTAGGGCATATAACATGTTAAACCATGAATTCTAGCCTCGCATCACTAACTCCCACAATATACGCCGAAACGCTCCCGGGTTATCCAAAACCCGATCAGAACATACGCACAAGTCCGAAATCTTCATACGAACCTGCTGGAACCTTCAAATCCTGATTCGGAGGTCGTTTACTCAAAATTCCAATCTTAGTTGATTTCTCCAACTTAAGGCTTCTGAAATGAGAATTTTCTTTCCAAATCAATTCTAAACTTCCTGAAATCCAATTCCGACCACGCCCACGGGTCATAATACCTGAAACGAAGCTGCTCACGACTTCAAACCGCTGAACGACGCGCTAGAGCTCAAAACGACCGGTCGGGTCATTACATTCTCCGNCTGAAATCCAATTCCGACCACGCCCACGGGTCATAATACCTGAAACGAAGCTGCTCACGACTTCAAACCGCTGAACGACGCGCTAGAGCTCAAAACGACCGGTCGGGTCGTTACAGTCAGCTTGTAATTACTCAAATTTTTTTAAAAAGGAACTTAAATGTATAAATTTCAAAATCAAGACCTTTTTATTGATTAAAACCCTAATTTATGGTCTTTCCCAATTCTTTATCTTGTTCCCGAGTCGGTTAATATCTCCCAAAACAACGAATATTAAATTTTTTTACAAATACAAAGAGAACTGCATTCTCCTTCATAACAACAAGTTCAAACTTCAAATTGCATGTTAGCCATCCTATTTATTCCTCTATGTAGAAAATTTTATACTTTTCGACTCAGGTTACTTGTTCTTGTAAGTAGCGTATAATAAATTTATAGGTTTCTTTAATTTTTGTGCAATTTTACCTGTTTATAAATATTCACTATAATTATATTATTTTATAAAATATTAAAAATTAAATATCTATGGGGCTTACGCCCCCTGCCTCGGGACTTACCTCGCCTTACGCCCACGCCTTTTAAAATGCTAATGGAAATTTGAAGTTGACAAATGGCACTTGTCAAATAGGAAAATCACTATGCCTTTACTAGGCCGTTTCCTATAGACCTACGAACTTTCAGACTAATCGGAGTCTATCAAAAAACATTTAGCATGTACTAATACATACGAAATAGTAAATATAATCACAAATTTATGTTGCATGACCACGAAACACTATAAAATAAACCCCAAATTCCAAAAGTGACATTAGATATGGCGAAGCATGATTACTGGTCACTAGGTCATTTCTTATAGACCTACAAAAATTTAGGCCAATCGGAGCCCGTCAAAACTTTTTACAAAATCAACAGGAACTAATACACACGAAAAAATAGATATAATCATAAATTCGTGTTGCGTAACCCCTAATAGCCATAAAATGAACCCGAAAATTATGGTGAAATAATGAGTATTGGTCAATGGGTCATTTTATATAGACCTATAAAATTTTAGGTCAATTAGAGTCTTGTAGCACACAAAAATCTGGAAATTATCCTGAACTCCTGTTATATGGCCTTAAAATACCAAAAAATAAGGAACAATTATGGCAAAGCAATTACTATTTTTCATTACATTGTTTGATGAGCTCGTAAAATTTTAGGCGATTTGGAATCGTTCGCGCGAATTCATGCACATTATAGCACACGGATATCTGGAAAATCGTCATAGATTCCCGTTTTATGTCTCGAAAATGCCAAAATTTTAGGCGATTCGAAGTTGGTCCCCCGAATTCATGTAGATAGCAGGGACTATAACACACAAAAATTGAAAATCGTCCCGAATTTCTAACTGAATGACTAAAAAATCAAAAAATGAGAAACAATTATGGAGAAGCGATGATTGTTGTTCATAGGTCGTTTCTTATAGTCCCGCAAAATTTTAGGTGATTCAGAGTCGGTCGACCAAATTCATGTAGATTGTGTGGAATACAGGTGCTTATCGGGCGAATCGGGCAGATAATTATGCTTAATGGTTCGTCTTAATAATTATCGGATTATAAATGTAGTAATTCGCTAGCCATCCAATAAGATAATGGGCGGATTGGTATCAGATTGACGATTATCAGGCGGTTATCGGGCGATTTATCGGCTAAACCAAATAGAATTTTTCTGAACAATCAAGTAATTACAAGAACTACTGATAAGGAAGACATAACAGATACGAGCTAATCTATGCAAAGAACACAGTTCCGGTTCATTGCACTGTACAAAATCCAAATGAGCATCCTAAACATGAAGAAAACTAGCTTCATCAATCTTACTACAGATCTACCTAACTTTATTGTGATATAATATGAGTTAACTGTAGAATTTAGGGATTTATCCATTTAGGGCTTCAATAGTACTTTATATACACATGAGTAAAAGTGTAATTATAAAAATTCTTAACGAGTTACGGGTTTATCCAATAAGAAAATTAAGTAATTTGCCCCCAAAACGTTAAGCCGTTAATTATAAGATCTCAATCTGTTCATCATCTATTACCTCGATAATTTGATACCAATAAGTCAATAAGCCATCGGTTTGATTCGGTTAACGGTTTCGATTCAGTTTTGAACAAACCTAGTGTGGACCATATCACAGAAACATCTAGGAATCATCCTAAATTCGTGTTTTATGGTAATGAATGCAAAAAATAAGTAACTATCATGGCAAATCAATGACTTCTATTCATTATATCATTTATGATAGGCCTGTACAATTTTGAATGATTTAGAGCCGGTCGCCCAAATTTATGCAGATGGCGTGAACTATAGCACATGAAAATCTCAAAATCATCTTAAATTTCTATTTTATTGCCCTAAAACGCCAAAAAATAAGAAATGGTCATGGTGACTGTCCCACCTCCTTTTTCCACCCCCGGATTAATGAAGGGGTAATAATGGAGTTTTTCCAATTAAAGTGACATTATTCGGATTTGGGATATATTTTAGTTTTCATAGTCGCCACCCAGATTTTTGACGATGTTCCGGGACACCGTTTTATTTTAAAAATCCCAAACCAAGGAAATTTTGACTCTGTTTTAAGTTGTTTGCAACCAGAAATCCGAGTAAGGAATTCTGTTAATCCGGGAGAACGTGTTAGGCATTCCCGAGTTCCGTGGTTCTAGCACGGTCGCTTAACTATTAATATTTGGCCTAAATTATCTGATTATTTACATGTTTTAACCTATCGTGCATTTAGCCTTTTAAACTTTTAACCTCTTTTAGTATTTTATGGATTTATGTTGAAACAAGTCGCGATGGCGTGCACTTGTTTGTTTTTGGACACATTACAACTGCGCCACATGAAATGCACCCGCAATTACAACGTGTGATTTTTATTATTGTTTTGATTTAGAGTCGCGGACATGAGTTGCCACACCCGAGTGTAGTTTACATAGTCATGGATATGGTCATGACGGTTAAAAGTCCTATTTGAGGCGATACTTAATTATTCTCTAAGTTTTGGGATTTTTATCTGAAAAAGGGGTATTTTTTAGCTTATAGGATATGTATATAAACCAATTTGGATATTTATGGATTTATCTTAGGACAAGTCACGATGGCGTGCACTTGTTGCTTTTGGACACATCACAACCGCATCACATGAAATGCACCCGCGATTGCTACGTGTGATTTTGCTATTGTTTGAAGTTGTGATCAGGTAGCATGAGTTGCAAATCCGAGTGTAGATTACGTAATCATGAATATGGTCATGATGGTTTGATTATGTGTCTAAAGCAACTACGATTGTTCATAAGCTATTTACATCTGCTAATTTATAAGAGGTAAAGTAGCTTATTAATTATTCTGAGCCTTAATCAGACTAAATTATTCTATCCAAGTTCATTCTCCAAAAAAATCCATAGCTAAAACAAATCAACAACCAAACATATTGCGTGAAATGCCAGGCTATCACCTACCCAAAACCCAATTGAGCTTAAGATCAAACACAATCCAACCAATTCATAATGAAACGCCATCAAAAGTTTAAGCTAACAATTTCACTACGGCAAGATGAAACAAAATGAAGTGAAGATAACACTAAGATATTACACAACGTGGACTTTTCATTGAAAATATTCTGTTCATTACTAACAAATCAATGAAACAAAAGTATCAAAAGATAAACACGGCTAACAGGGATTAGATTAATTACAGAATGAGAATGTCAATTACAGACCCACAAACACATGTATCCACCCTATACATATAAACATGAGAAAATTTCCAATTATATGGCTATGGATTCCACTAAATAAAATGTCAACCAAAACGACTGAAGAAAAGAACGCATTCAACAACAAAATCTTCTATTATGTTACGTACGAACATAGTTTCATTTCATAAAAATCACAACGAATCACATATGGGCTTAGATCATACCTAGATTACCGAATAAACAACAGGGAGAGACTAAATGTAGAACTCAACAAGCAATTTCCAGCTGAGAAATAGCAGAAATTAGATCTTGAACTCAATTTTATCGCCGAATTTCAAATTTTAATTTTTTTTTCTTTTTCCTTGAGTGTGTGTTTAGATCTGCTCCTCCCGTCCGGTGGCCGACTCGGGTCTTGCCGAAGATGGCAGCGGCGACGGCGCTAGAAACTTTACTAAATTTTGGACTCTCAATATCAGATTTTGGGTTGTTTCGAGCTATTTCAGGTGCGACGAGGCACTGTCATTGGTGGTCGCCGGATTTCCGGCCAAATTGGGCGATGGCTGCTGGAGATTTCAGCTGTGTTTGGGACTATTTTTTTGGGGTTGTTTCAAGGTGGTTAAAGGGCTGCTTTAATGGAGTTCTACATGGGTTTGGGGGTAGATTTGAGCTTGAGTTTTAGAGCTGAATATGATGGGTTTTCAGTCATTTTTGGCATGCTTTTGCTGCCACTTTGGGGGATGGAGTTTGGCTGGTTTTACAGATGTATTCTTGGACGTATTTCAGCTGCCTTTCATGGATGATTTTTTCTAGAGTCTACCGGAATTTCATGACTTGAGAGGGATATATAAAGGACTAGTTTGGAGGTGGGAAGATGAGGAAGAAGCAGGGGCTCGTTTTGGAGCTGGTGCTTAGCTGCGCCGTTGCTCCTTTTTGCAAGGGAGGGGATCCGATTTTTTTGGTCTAAAATTAGGTGTATTTAATGAGGTTAGGGGTTGTTTGGTAGGGAATGGGTATTTGGGTAGTGGGCTATGACGGTATGGGCTTGGGTAATTTGGGCCCTGAAATTGGGCAAACTTGATATGAGAGGCAAATTTTATCTTTCAAAAATAGCCACTTTACTACTAATTAAATTTGTTTTTACCAAAACGACCTAATTAACATTTTAACTAATTAAGTAAACTAACTGATTAAAGCTAATGTATATTTTTTGGAGATTTTCATATATTAATCTAACAATTAAGAAGTAATTAATTTCTAAAATTCAAATTAAACCTAAGATGATATGCAATGAAAAATGTGATAATTTTTTATGATTTTTCTATAATTTTAAAATAATAAACCTACATGAAATGCAACTAAATAGAGAAAAACTCCTAAAATTCATAAAAAATTATTTTTGGATAATTTTAGGAGTAATTTCCATGCGGGGCAAAAATTGGGTGTTCGCAGCTGCCCCTCTTTGCTCTAGAACATGAAGAGTTTTCGGGCAAAGATAAAGTGAGCAACTACGAGCAATTTTTGCCCGTTTGTACCTCCATTTTGAAGCATTTTGAAAAAGTTTGACGGAACCTTGCTTCAGAGGTTGCCTACATATCCTTGGCTATAAAGGAATCAGGTCGGTGTAGTTCTGGAAGTTTTGGTAACTGGGACTACCGGAAAGCTGTGATTTCACTGCTGTTGCTGCTGCTTACTGCTTGCTGATCTCCTTATTACACCAAAATCAAAAATGAAAAAGACTAAACTAACCTATCAGCTACGAGTTACAAAATTCCTATCTACGAGTCTTCTGAAGCTTGATCTTGAGTCTTGGTTGTTTCTTTATACGGACTTCGATCTGAATCTTGATGCTTGTTAGTTGTAGGTGCTAGTTCAATCTTCTTCAGCTTTTCATATCAAGAATGGACATGCATAGCTTGTGACTTCAATCTGTCTCGAGCAGTCCATCTCTTTTCCGCTTCTGTACTTTGGGGTTCAACTCTTTTTGTTTCTTATTTTCATTTATTCTGAATTGAGACGTCTTCTTTTGGTCGTCTCGAATCCATTGTCCTAAATTTTAATCTGCGCAAAATCAAAAACAAATGAATGAAATTTTCTGCCCCAGTTTTCACCAGAAAAATTTCGCGAGTTATTGTAAGGAAACCTATACTATTTTGTTATTGAAAGCGAAGAAAATTCAGGAGAAGTGCACCCGGAGTTATTGTAGACTAAGGAGTGGATACCCTATATCTCAAAGCAAGATCAACTAGGGGTTGGAGACCCTATGTTGCAAAATGAAATCAAATAGGGATTGTATACCCTATGTTGGAAAAGAAATCAATTAGGGAATGTATATCCTTAATTGGAAAAGAAAGCATCAATTAGGGAATGTATACCCTTAATTGGCATTGACTAGGGAGCATGTACACCCATGTCGGGAAAAGAAAATCAATTAGGGAATGAATAACCTTAATTGGAAAATAAAACATCAATTAGGGAATGTATACCCTTAATTGGAACAAAAAAATATCAATTAGGGAATGTATACCCTTTGTCACGACCCAAATTCAAATTCAGGTCGTGATGGCGCCCAACACCGGAGTCGGGCAAGCCAACATCAGTTTACTAGCGAGATTACTTTACCTATTTAAATATTTAAGTACTTGTCAAATTTTAGATTTAGAAATCATTTAAAGAAAACAGTCAAGTGAATGCAACTTGATTAAATGAACTCAAAATATCGTTTCCATCATATGTAGTATAGCAAAAATATTAGAAAACCAACTACGTGTGCCAAGACCTAGTGTCACAAGTCCACAGGCGACTAGTGGAATATACAAAGTAGACAAAATAAATATACAACCATCTAAAAGGGGTACAGAAATATCAAAAGAAATAGAAGAAACTCCACAGTGCTGCTGAGGAAAGC
Source organism: Nicotiana knightiana (assembly GCA_005239525.1). Lineage (NCBI taxonomy): Eukaryota > Viridiplantae > Streptophyta > Magnoliopsida > Solanales > Solanaceae > Nicotiana > Nicotiana knightiana. The sequence goes on from ML428153.1 coordinate 34,710, forward strand.
CAGAGAGAGAGCAGCTCACCGTGTAGTCTAATCCAGAAAGTACTCTCACGATCGCGCTCCGGTATGATAACCAGATGCACCGACCTTAGAACCTATACAATTAAGTACAGAAGCGTAGCATGAGTACATATAAACAAATATGTACCCAGTGAGTATCCCGTCTAAACTCGAAGAAGTAGTGACGAGGGGTAGACGTATTACTCACTAGGGTCATTAGCAATAATATAATTAGATAGATTTAATCAGGGTTAGCAATTATGGAAATATCAAGTAGACATGGAATATCAAGTATATGAACTACCACCTACCGCAAGTACCAAATAACAACTATAATAAAAGTCCAAAGTCCCCTTTCACATAGAACAATTCATTTGATAATAATAATAAGACTATCAGTCAAATACATAACATATAGTATGCCGAGGCATACGGCCGAAGCGACGCAAAAATTAAATGTGCACTGCCGAAGGGTCGAGCGGCTCGAACCGTAGATGCATCTATTACCCCGCTCGCGAATCGATCATGCGACGCTGTTGACATAATATAAGTCTACCCCGCTCACGAATCATACATGCGACACGGGTGCTCGTATACATACACAGAATCATCAGGAAATTCAGGAAATATAGAGTTCACACTTGAAAAACGAGAATCATGGCAACAACAAGATTTAATGTAACCTTCCATTTTCTCATGCTAGTTCAAGGATAATAATCGACTAGGAATACATGCAGGGATACAAGTAAGGCATATAAGCATGCTTGTGAGTCCTAAAGACTACCGGGCATAACATAGTAGTAGCTACGCACGGACTCTCGTCACCTCGTGCGTGCGTAGCTCCCGCAAATAAGGACAATTCAATCATTTATAATTACCTATGGGGACAATTCCCTCTTACAAGGTTAGAAAGGAGACTCACCTCGTGCGAAACCTACTTCTCGGACCAAGAACGCGCTCGAAACTCCAACCTCTACACCCGAGGACTCGAAACTAGTCAAATATTATATAAATACGTTAATATACACTCAAAAGTATGAAATTCTCTTACTAGCTTAGCTAATTCATTATTCTTGAAGAAATCCCAAAATACGCCCCCGGGCCCACATGCTCGGATTCCGGAAATTTTCGAAGAAAACACTCACCCATAGCCTAAGGATCATTAATATATAGTTTTTGTAGGATTTCACGGTGAAAAAGTGGTGAATTTCTCTAAAGTTCATCAACCCTAGATTTTCACTCTAAACCCTTTGATTTACACTAATTGGGTGTTAATCTACCTAAGATTGAGTTAATAAACCAACATTTAAATGGAAACTACTTACCTCTTAGAAGCTAGGCCGAATACCCTCTTGAAAGCTCTCAAAATCGCCTATGGTGTGGAAGAAATGGTGAAAAATGGTTAAGTCCCGAATTAAATGGGCTCATTGCCTTCAGTGACCTTGCACCTGCGGCTCGAGGACCGCACCTGCGGTCTCGCACCTCCGAGCCAAGGCTCGCACCTGCGAAATTTGGCAAAGGGACTGGGGATCGCACCTGCAGAGGAGTTTCCGCACCAGCGGACCCGCTCCTGCGGAGAAAGGTCCGCACCTGCGATCTGGGCCTTCTCCCTTATGGGTCGCACCTGCGAGGCCTTGACCACAGGGGCAGTCTCGCACCTGTGGTCTTGGCAACCGCACCTACGGTCACACCAGACATGGTGCTGCTGGTTTTTGGCCCCGTTTTGTGTTCGGGAGGCACCTGGGCCCACCCGAGCCCCTGCGCAATTATACCAACAAGTCCTATATCATATTACAGACTTGATCGAGCCTTTGGAACACCCAAAACCACGCCAAAACTCAAAATCACTCCTCAAAACCCCTAGAATCAAACTTAAGAATTTTCAAGTTCTTGAATTCGGTTTCAATGCGCCGAACCGACCTATACTACTCGGGATGACACCAAATTTTGCAAGCAAGTCATAAATGACATAACGGAACTATTACCGATCTCGGAATTCCGTTCGGACCTCGATAACACAAAAACACGTTCCAAACCAAATTATGAACTTAAGGAAACTCTAATTTTGCTATTTGGCATCGAAACGCTCTCGGGTCATCCAAAACCCATTCCGGACATACGCACTAGTCTGACATCATCATATGAAGCTACTGGAATTGGCGAAACTCGATTCCGAGGTCGTTTATTCAGAATGTTGACCGAAGTCAAACTTGGCCTTAAAAGCCAATCTTAAGGAACCAACTGTTCCTATATACTCTATACACTCCCGAATCTCGAACCACCCATCCCCGCAAGTCATGAATCACTGAAAGCCGCTACGAAAAGTCTTGTTTAGGGGATCGGGGTCCAAATACGCAAAACTACCGGTCGGGTCGTTACATTCTCCAAATCTTAAACAAACGTTCGTCCTCGAACGGGTCTAGAATCATACCTGAAGTGCTGAATAAGTGTGGATATCTGCTCCACATGTCCTCCTCGGACTCCCAAGTCGCCTCCTCAACTGGTTGGCCCCTCCACTGGACCTTCACCGCAGAAACTCTCTTGGATCTCAACTAGCGGTCCTGTCTGTCAATAATGGCAACTGGCTCCTCCTTGTAGCCCAACCTCTCATCCAAATGATAGTGCTGGAATCAACCACGTGAGAGAAGTCGGCGTGATATCTCCGGAGCATGGATACATGAAAGACCGGATGGACTTCTGATAAGCTGGGAGGTAGAGCAAGCTCATAGGCAACCTCTCCAACACGCCTCAATATCTCGAAAGGACCTATAAAACTCGGGCTTAGCTTACCCTTCTTCCCGAATCTCATAATGCCCTTCACCGGCAAAACCTTCAGCAAAACCTTATCTCCCTCCATAAATGACACATCACGTGCCCTCTGATCCGCATAGCTCTTCTGTCTGGACTGTGCTGTGCGGAGCCTCTCCTGAATCAACTTCACCTTCTCCAAAGCATCTCTCACCAGGTCCGTGCCATATAACTTAGCCTCGCCAGGCTCAAACCATCCGATAGGAGAACGACATTGCCGACCATATAAAGCCTCAAATGGATCCATCTTAATGCTGGACTGATAACTATTATTGTAAGAAACCTCGGCCAAAGGCAAGAACTGGTCCCACTGACCCCCAAAATCAATCACACATGCTCTTAGCATGTCCTCCAATATCTGAACTGTACGCTCCGACTGACCATCAGTCTGCGGATGAAATGCTGTGCTGAGGTCTATCTGAGTACCCATCTCTCTGTGCAATGCTCCCCAAAAGTGCGAGGTGAACTGAGGACCTCGATCTGATATAATGGATACCGGCACACCATGCAACCGAACTATCTCTCGAGTGTAAATCTTGGCTAGCCTCTCAGAAGTATAAGTAGTATTCACAGGAATAAAGTGCACTGATTTGGTCAATCTATCCACAATGACCCAAACTGCGTCAACCTTCCGCAAGGTCCGAGGCAACCAACCACGAAGTCCATAGTGATGCGCTCCCACTTCCACTCAGGAATGAGCATCTGCTGAAGTAGGCCTCCTGGCCTCTGGTGCTCATACTTAACCTGCTGGCAATTAAGACACCTAGCCACATACTCCACAATGTCTTTCTTCATCCGCCTCCACCAGAAATGCTGCTTCAGATCACGATACATCTTCGTAGCACCAGGATGAACACAATACCGTGAACTGTGTGCCTCCTCTAGGATCCTCTGCCTCAAGCTATCAACATTAGGAACACACAATCGACCCTGAAGTCTCAAAACACCATCCTCACCAATAGTAACCTCCTTGGAACCACCCTAAACCACTGTCTCCCGTAGCTCTGCCAAGCGTGGATCATCATACTGCCGAGCCTTAATTTCCCCCAATAACAAAGACTGAGCAACTACATGTGTAAGAACTCGACGAGGCTCTGAAATATCAAATTTCACCAAGCGATTAGCCAGGGACTGAATGTCCAAGGCTAGAGGTCTCTCCTCCGCTGCAACGAAAGCCAAACTACCCATACTCTCCGCCTTCCCGCTCAAAGCATTTGCTACTACATTCTCCTTACCCGGATGATAAAGGATGGTGATATCATAATCCTTCAGCAACTCAAGCCACCTGCGCTGCCTCAAATTAAGATCCCTCTGCTTGAACAAGTGCTGCAAGCTGCGGTGGACTGTATAAACCTCACAAGACACCCCATACAAGTAATTCCTCCAAATCTTAAGAGCATGGACAATCGCTGCCAACTCCAAATCGTGCACCGGATAATTCTTCTCATGAACCTTCAGCTGGCGCGAAGCATAAACAATAACTCTCCCTTCCTGCATCAACACACACCCCAAGCCAACACGTGAAGCGTCGCAATACACTGTATACATCCCAGAATCGGAAGGCAATACCAGAACTGGTGCTGAGGTCAATGCTGTCTTGAGCTTCTGAAAGCTCGCCTCACACTCGTCGGACCACCGATAGTAGCTTGCTAGACCCAAGAAACTCCTGATCTCTGTAGTTGTAGTAGGATGTGGCCAACCCTGAATTGCCTCAATCTTATTAGGATCAACCTTGATACCCTCTCCGGATACTACATGCCCCAAGAATGCCATGGAATCCAACCAAAACTCACACTTGGAGAACTTAGCATATAGCTTCTGTTCTCGCAAGGTCTGGAACACAACCCTCAAATGCTGCTCGTGCTCTCCTAGGCTACGTGAGTGAATCAAGATGTTATCAATGAACACGATGACAAAAGAATCAATATACGGCCCGAACACCCTATTCATCAAGTCTATAAATGCTGCTGGGGCATTAGACAAGCCAAAGGACATCACCAGGAACTTATAGTGGCCATATCTCGTACGAAAATCGATCTTCGGGACATCTGAGGCCCGAATCTTCAACTGATGATAGCCCGATCTCAAGTCTATCTTAGAAAACACCCTGGCACCCTGCAACTGGTCAAACAAATCATCAATGCGCGGAAATGGATACTTGTTCTTGATGGTGACCTTGTTCAGCTGGCGGTAATCAATACACATTCGCATAGACCCATCATTCTTCACAAATAGAACTGGAGCACCCCACGGTGATACACTCGGTCTGATAAACCCCTTAGCCAACAACTCCTTTAGCTGCTCCTTCAACTCCTTCAACTCCTTAGGAGTTATACGATACGGGGGAATGGAAATAGGCTGAGTATCTGGAGCTAAATCAATGCAGAAATCAATATCACGATCCGAAGGCATGCCTGGAAGGTCTGAAGGGAATACATCAGCAAACTCTCGAACAACGAGCACTGAATCAATCGTCGGAGACTCGACGGTGATGTCCCACACATAAGCAAGATACGCCAAACAACCCTTCTCGACCATATGTCGAGCCTTCAGGAAGGAAATAACTCTACTGGCTGCACTAACCGAGGAACCTCTCCACTCCAGCCTAGGCAACTCAGGCATGGCCAAAGTAACCGTCTTGGCATGACAATCCAAGATGGCATGATGAGGAGATAGCCAATCCATGCCCAGGATAATCTCAAAATCAACCATATCGAGCAATAGGAGGTCCGCTCTAGTCTCAAATCCACAGAATGTGATCACGCAAGACCGATAAATCCGGTCTACCACTACAGACTCACCAACGGGAGTGGATACATATATAGAAGAACCCAAGGACTCATGGGGAGCATCCAGAAAACAAGCAAACAAGGTTGACACATATGAATAAGTAGATCCTGGGTCAAATAGCACTGATGCCTCTCTACCACATACTGAAATGATACTTGTGATCACGTCATCTGAGTCCACTGCATCTGCTCGGGCCGGAATGGCGTAGAGTCTGGCTGGAGTACCTGAACACTGACCTCCGCTAGACTGAATAGGAGCTAGATGAGCTCCCCTTGCGTGGCCTCCACCTCTGGGACGACCTATACCAGCCTGTCCTCCACCTCTAGGTGGACAGGGCACCGGTGCTAAGAATGCGGGCTGATAACTCTGTTGAATAGCCTTGCCCTGAAACCTGGGACAAGTCCTCCTCATATGGCCTGGATCCCACACTCATAACACCTCGCTGGAGGCATGGCCTGCTGCCCCGAAGAAGACCCCTGAATAGCTGGGGGACGATGAGAACTCTCTGGCATGCACTGAAGTAAGGACTAGGAGACCCCTGATGACATGAATACCCGCCGGAAGGAGCCTGAATAGCTGGTGGGCGGTAAGAACTCTCCGGCATGGCGCTGAAATAAGGTCTCACTGGAGCACCATGAGAAGGTTGTGGAGGAGCTGAATATGGAGGCCTGCTGGACTGGCCTCTACCGAACTGACCTCTACCCCTGGCTGGGGCACCTCTGAAATCTCCGAAATCTTCTCTTGTCCTGCTGGCCCTGCTCTCTGCCCCTCGATCAGTAACCCTCAATCCGGCGAGCCATCTCGACCACAAGCTGATAAGGAGTACCCATCTCCACCTCTCGGGACATGTTGGCCCTAATACCTGAGTGTCGCCCAGCTACAAACCTCCGCACTCTCTCAGCATCAGTAGGAAGAATCATAAGGGCATGGCGGGACAACTCTGAAAACCTGGCCTCGTAGTCTGTCACTGACATCTGCCCCTGCTCCAGTTGCTCAAACTGGTCCCGCAGCTCTTCCTTCTTGGAGGGTGGAATATAACTGTCCAGGAACAGCTGAGTGAACGGCTCCCATGTGATAGTAGGGGAACCTGCTGGCCTACCAAGGATAAATGACTGCCACCATCTGCGGGCCTTACCCTCTAGCTGGAAAGTAGTGAAGTCGACTCCATGGGACTCCAAAATCCTCATGTTATGCAGTTTGTCCCTGCACCTATCAATAAAGTCCTGGGAATCCTCGCCTTTATCACCTCCGAAGACAGGAGGGTGCAATCGAGTCCATATATCAAGTAGCTTCTGCGGATCGCCGTCCGCAGTCGGTCTGAGCTCTGGTGTTGCTATTGCTAGCTGTGCTCCACCCACAGGCAGAGTACCCGGAGTCTGATATACTACCGCTGCATGACCTGCGACTTGCACGGTAGGGGTATGAACTCCCCCTCCTGCCTGAGATGTGGCAGGATCCGCTGGGAATAAACCAGCCTGGGTCATAGTGTCCATGAACCGCATCATACGGCCTATGATCTCCTGAAAGCCTGGTGCAGTCATGAAGTCTGCTGGAGGCACCTCGTCCTGCTCCTCAATGACAGGACCCTCTGGGGGTGCTAATGGAGCAACTCTGGGACGCCCTCGTCTCCTACCTCGGGCCGGTGCCCTCCCCCAGCCTCTACCACGACCTCGGACGGTGGGGGTAGCGACATCTCCCGTCTGGAATATCAGCTGCACGAGTCCTCACCATCTGTGAGAAAATAGAAGAATGAGATTTAGTAAGACCATCGACTGCACGATAGAATAAGAATAAAGAGAGGTTTCTTAACACCTTATAGCCTCCCGAAGATAAATACAGACGTCTCCGTATCGATCCGCAAGACTCTAATAGGTTTGGCCGTGACTTGTGAGACCTACGTAAACCTAGAGCTCTGGTAACATGTTGTCACGGCCCAAATTCCAACTCAGGTCATAATGGCGCCCAACATCGGAGTCGGGCAATCCAACATCAGTTTACTAGCGAGATTACTTTACTTACTTAAATATTTAAATACTTATCAAATTTAAGATTTAGAAATCATTTAAAGAAAGCGGTCAAGTGAATGCAACTTGATTAAATGAACTCAAAATATCGTTGCCATCATATGTAGTATATAAAAAATATTAGAAAACCAACTACGTGTGCCAAGACCTAGTGTCACAAGTCCACAAGCGACTAATGGAATATACAAAGTAGAAAAAATAAATATACAACCGTCTGAAAGGGGTAGACAGAAATATCAAAAGAAATAGCAGAAACTCCACAGTGCTGCTGAGGAACACCAGAGAGAGAGAGAGAGAAACTCACCGTGTAGTCTAATCCAGAAAGTACTCTCACGATCGCACTCCGGCATGATAACCAGATGCACCAGCCTCAGAACCTGTACAATTAAGTACATAAGCGTAGCATGAGTACATATAAACAAATATGTACCCAGTGAGTATCCCGTCTAAACTCGAAGAAGTAGTGACGAGGGGTAGACGTATTACTCACTAGGGTCATTAGCAATAATATAATGAGACAGATTTAATCAGGGTTAGCAATTATGGAAATATCAAGTAGACATGGAATATCAAGTATATGAACTACCACCTACCGCAAGTACCAAATAACAACTATAATAAAATTCCAAAGTCCCTTTCACAAAGAACAATTCATTTGATAATAATAAGAATCTCAGTCAAATACATAGCATATAGTATGCCGAGGCGTACGGCAGAAGCGACGCAAAAATTAAATGTGCGCTGCCGGAGGGTCGAACGGCTCGAACCATAGATGCATCTATTACCCCGCTCGCGAATCGATCATGCGACGCGATTGACATAATATAAGGCTACCCCGCTTACGAATGATACATGCGACACATGTGCTCGTATACATACACAGAATCATCAGGAAATTCAGGAAATATAGAGTTCACACTTGGAAAACAAGAATCATGACAACATCAAGATTTAATGTAACCTTCCATTTTCTCATGCTAGTTCAAGGATAATAATCGACTAGGAATACATGCAGGGATACAAGTAAGGCATATAAGCATGCTTGTGAGTCCTAAAGACTACCCGGCATAACATAGTAGTAGCTATGCACGGACTCTCGTCACCTCGTGCGTGCGTAGCCCCCGCAAATAAGGACAATTCAATCATTTATAATTACCTATGGGGACAATTCCCTCTTACAAGGTTAGAAAGGAGACTCACCTCGTGCAGAACCTACTTCTCAAACTAAGCACGCGCCCGAAACTCCAACCTCTACACCCGAGGACTCGAAACTAGTCAAATATTATATAAATACGTTAATATACACTCAAAAGTATGAAATTCTCTTACTAGCTTAGCTAATTCATCATTCTCTAAGAAATCCCAAAATACGCCCCCTGGCCCACATGCTCGAGTTTCGGAAATTTTCGAAGAAAACACTCACCCATAGCCTAAGGATCATTAATATATAGTTTTGTAGGATTTCACGGTGAAAAATGGTCAATTTCTCTAAAGTTCATCAACCCTAGGTTTCCACTCTAACCCCTTTGATTTACAATAATTGGGTGTTAATCTACCTAAGGTTGATTTAATAAGCCAACATTTAAATGGAAACTACTTACCTCTTAGAAGCTACGCCGAATACCCTCTTGAAAGCTCTCAAATCGCCTATGGTGTGGAAGAAATGGTGAAAAATGGTTAAGTCCCGAATTAAATGGGGTCACTGCCATCAGTGACCTCGCACCTATGGCTCGAGGACTGCACATGCGGTCTCGCACCTGCGAAATTTGGCAAAGGGACTGGGGATCGCACCTGCGGAGGGGTTTCCGCACCAGCGGACCCGCTCCTTCGGAGAAAGGTCCGCACCTGCGATCTGGGCCTTCTCCCTTATGGGTCGCACTTGCGAGGCCTTGACCGCAGGAGCGGTCTCGCACATGTGATCTGGGCAACTGCACCTACGGTCACACCAGACCTGGTGCACCAGCAGCTGAAGCTGCTTGTTTTTGGCCCCGTTTTATGTCCGGGAGGCACCTGGGCCCACTCGAGCCCCCATGTAATTATACAAACAAGTCCTAAATCATATTACAAACTCGCTCGAGCCTTCGAAACACCCAAAACCACGCTAAAACTCAAAATCACTCCTCAAAACCCCTAGAATCAAACTTAAGAATTTTCAAGTTCTTGAATTCGATTTCAATTCGCCGAACCGACCTATATAACTCGGGATGACACCAAATTTTACAAGCAAGTCATAAATGACATAACGGAACTATTACCGGTCTCGAAATTCCGTTCGGACCTCGACAACACAAAAACACGTTCCAAACCAAATTATGAACTTAAGAAAACTCTAATTTCGCTATTTGGCGTCGAAACACTCCCGGGTCATCCAAAATCCATTTCGGACATACGCACAAGTCCAACATCATCATACGAAGCTACTAGAATTGGCGAAACTTGATTCCGAGGTCGTTTATTCAGAATGTTGACCGAAGTCAAACTTGGCCTTAGAAGCCAATCTTAAGGAACCAAGTGTTCCTATATTACTCTATACACTCCCGAATCCCGAACCACCCGTCCCCCCAAGTCATGAATCACTGAAAGTCGTTACGGGAAGTCTTATTTAGGGGAACGGGGTCCGAATACGCAAAACGACCAGTTGGGTCGTTACACCCTTAATTGGAAAAGAAAACATCAATTAGGGAATATATACCCTTAATTGGAAAAGAAGTCATCAATTAGGAAATATATACCCTTAATTGGAAAAGAAAAACATCAATTAGGGAATGTATACCTTTAATTGGAAAAAGAAAACATCAATTAGGGAATGTATACCCTTAATTGGAAAAGAAAAATATCAATTAGGGGATGTATACCCTTAATTGGCATCGACTAGGGAGTGTGTACACCCATGTCGGGAAAAGAAAATCAATTAGGAAATGTATACCCTTAATTGGAAAAGAAAAATATCAATTAGGGGATGTATACCCTTAATTGGCATCGACTAGGGAGTGTGTACACCCATGTCGGGAAAAGAAAATCAATTAGGAAATGTATACCCTTAATTGGAAAAGAAAAACATCAATTAGAAAATGTATACCCTTAATTTGAAAAACAAAACTTCAGTTAGGGAATGTATACCCTTAACTGGAAAAGAAAAACATCAACTAGGGAATGCATACCTTTAATTGGAAAAGAAAAACATCAATTAGGGAATGTATACCCTTAATTGGAAAATCAAAATATCAAGTTAGGGAATGTATACCCTTAACTGGAAAAGAAAAACATCAACTAGGGAATGTATACCCTTAATTGGAAAAGAAAAACATCAATTAGGGAATGTATATCCTTAATTGGAAAAGCGAAACATCAGTTAAGGAATGTATACCCTTTACTGGAAAAGAAAAATATCAACTAGGGAATGTATACCCTTAATTGGAAAAGAAAAACATCAGTTAGGGAATGCATACCCTTAACTGGACAAGAAAAACAACAATTAGGGAATGTATACCCTTAATTGGAAAATAAAAACATCAATTAGGGAATGTATACCCTTAATTGGAAAAGAAAAACATCAGTTAGGGAATGTATACCTTTAACTAGAAAAGAAAAACATCAGTTAGGGAATGTATATCCTTAACTGGAAAAGCAAACATCAATTAGGGAATGTATACCCTTAATTGGGAAAGAAAATATCAATTAGGGAATGTATACCCTTAATTGGAAAAGAAAAATATCAATTAGGGAATGTATACCCTTAATTGGAAAAAGCAAAACATCAGTTAGGGAATGTATACCCTTAACTGAAAAAGAAAAATATCAACAAGGGAATGTATACCCTTAGTTGGAAAAGTAAAACATCAATTAGGGAGTGCATACCATTAATTGGAAAAGAAGAGCATCAATTAGGGAGTGTATACCCTTAATTAAAAAAGAAAAGCATCAATTAGGGAGTGTATACCCTTAATTGGAAAAATAAAACATCAATTAGGGAGTGTATATCCTTAATTGGCATCGACTAGGGAGTGTGTGCACCCATGTCGGGAAAAGAAAATCAATTAGGGAGTGTATACCCTTAATTGGAAAAGAAAAGCATTAATTAGGGAGTGTATACCCTTAATTGGAAAAGAAAAGCATTAATTAGGGAGTGTATACCCTTAATTGGAAAAGTAAACATCAATTAGGGAGTGCATATACTTAATTGGAAAAGACTAGGGAGCGTGTGCACCCATGTCGGGAAAAGAAAATCTATTAGGGAGTGTATACCATTAATTGGAAAATAAAAGAATCAATTAGGGAGTGTATACCCTTAATTGGAAAAGTAAAACATCAATTAGGGAGTATATACCCTTAATTGGAAAAGTAAAACATCAATTAGGGAGCGTATACCCTTAATTGGAAAATCATAACATCAATTAGGGTGTATACCCTTAATTGGAAAAGAAAGCATCAATTAGGGAATGTATACCCTTAATTGGCATCGACTAGGGAGCGTGTACACCCATGTCGGGAAAAGAAAATCAATTAGGGAATGTATACCATTAATTGGAAAAGAAAAACATCAACTAGAGAATGTATACCCTTAATTGGAAAAGCAAAACATCAATTAGGGAATGTATACCCTTAATTGGAAAAGAAATCATCAATTAGGGAATGTATACCCTTAATTGGCATCGACTAAGGAGCGTGTACAACCATGTCGGGAAAAGGTGTAGTTGGGGATTGGAGGCCCCATACTACTTTGAGTCATTTTCAACTTCAATTCTTCTCTTTTCTTTTTNTTTTCAAACAAAGAACAATTTGTTAGTTTGAAACGTTGGTTGGTTTTGCGGCCTTGATTATTTCAAGTTGCTCGATCTCAGCCTTCTTGACGAAGATCTCAACTGTTCGCTTGTTTGCTGGGGATTGGGTTTCGTTTCCAAACCCGGGGACCTTGGCTTTCCAGATTTCATCGTGGGACCCAACATTTCAACTTGCTTTTCTTTTGGATTTCCGGAGTATCGGGGGGAATTTTTTGGCCCCTCAAATTCTGCTACAACGGTTAGTCTCACGGGACTTAACCTTTTTCAACTTTATTTCGCCTTCATCGGCCTTTCATTTCTGATTTTCCCCTCAACTTTAGCCTTAGGGAATTTGGAGTATTTTCGCTTTCCAGACCTTGCCGATATGGTTAGCCACGTGGGACTCAACTTTTCAACTTCATTTTCCCTTATAGGTACTTCAATTAAATTTTCTCCTTTCAAGGGTTTTGAGTTTGAAGCATCGGCCGCTAAGGCCGGTCGGGATCGACTTGATGCCCCTGACGAAGCTGGGTGCCCTTTGCATATCAGCCCGTGTCAAATGAGGACCCTGTAAATCAGTATTGCCATCCTTTCTTTTCCTTAGTTTCAGAAGCAGAGTTAGACCGAAAGGGATTGAAAAATAATAAATGACAGAATGGATAATAAATTTAAACGAGAGGTATCCCTTTCGGGGAAAGGAAGGAAGGACTTATCTGGAGTGCATGCGGACTTCAATGAACATGACATGCCTTTTGGACTAGATGCTTGATCTGTGTAAACCGTCTGACTCTCATAAATTCATCACAACTATCACCTCGAGATTGAGAAACCTTGCCCCGAACTGTGTCCGTGTCAGTGACCCATTATCCTTTTCGATCACTGGCGCCCTTTGCGGGTTTTCACCAACTAACCTCTCTCATTTCTCTTCTCACCGCCTTGTAGTGCTCTTTGCGAGTTTTCACTAACAAGACTCTCTCATTTTTAATTTCTCTGCTTANAAAAGTAAACATCAATTAGGGAGTGCATATACTTAATTGGAAAAGACTAGGGAGCGTGTGCACCCATGTCGGGAAAAGAAAATCTATTAGGGAGTGTATACCATTAATTGGAAAATAAAAGAATCAATTAGGGAGTGTATACCCTTAATTGGAAAAGTAAAACATCAATTAGGGAGTATATACCCTTAATTGGAAAAGTAAAACATCAATTAGGGAGCGTATACCCTTAATTGGAAAATCATAACATCAATTAGGGTGTATACCCTTAATTGGAAAAGAAAGCATCAATTAGGGAATGTATACCCTTGATTGGCATCGACTAAGGAGCGTGTACAACCATGTCGGGAAAAGGTGTAGTTGGGGATTGGAGGCCCCATACTACTTTGAGTCATTTTCAACTTCAATTCTTCTCTTTTTTTTTTCTTTCTTTCTTCTTCTTCTTTTTTCTTCATTTTTTTTATGCATGCGGGAAAAGATTTTTGGAGGAAACTTCCTTTTCTTTGGAGTCAATGTTGCAGAGCTCCTTCTAGCTCTTGAGCAATTCCTTTTGGTTGCACCTGCTTTTTGCACAGTTGCTTTTGAGTTGCACCTGTTTCATATTTTCAAATAAAGAACAATTGTTAATTTGAAACGGTGGTTGGTTTTGTGGCCTTGATTATTTCAAGCTGCTTGATCTGAGCCTCTTTGACGAAGATCTCAGCCGTTTGCTTGTTTGTTGGGGATTGGGTTTCGTTTTCAAACCCGGAGACCTTGGCTTTCCAGATTTCGTCGTGGTGACCGGTCACGTGGGACCCAATATTTCAACTTTATTCTGCCCTTGTAGGCCTTTCACTTGCTTTTCTTTTGGATTTCCGGAGTATGGGGGGGGGGGGGGGG
>ML428157.1:0-65370 GCA_005239525.1 Nicotiana knightiana
ATACATATAGGATTAAGGTTAAGGTTATTTACTCCTAATTGGCTACTATAAACTAACATAATAAAAACAAAAGTGTCACTTGTCCCAAGAGGTGACAAAGGAAATAAACTATTTATGAAAAAGAACAAACAAGAACGGCGTCTTTTCAGTGTAACTACAACTACTAATAAGGATCACGCAAAGAAAATATAAAATTCTCAAGATAGTGGAAACCTTGTCAACTTAAAGCCTGCACATACTAGAACACTATCTCCTCCATGTTTGTCGGTTTCTGGCCTTCAAGCTAGGACTATGGGTGACTCTACTTCTCCATTCAAGAAAGTCTAGATTCAGAGAGAAGACACTGTATGTATCTCTTTTTCTTTTCCAATCAGATATGGAGTAAAGAACATTGTTTTTAATCATTTGGGTGATCATATAATGCAGACATTTGATGCTTATGTAATTGGAAAAGAGGATGCTCCAGGAGTAGTTATATTACAATTTACAGGAGTGGTGGGGTGCTGGTTATGAGATTAAAAACCATGCTCAGAGGATTTTTCAATTTGATTCTGGCTAAAAACACTTATTCCTGAGTAGGATTGCTGTTTTATTTTTTCACACATGAACTTTTAGTCGAGGAACTGTGGGTGTCAAATGACGTAGTAGTTAATGGTTAATGTGTGTTTTCCTTTTCTTTGTAAATTTGAGTTTGTACCGGGGAAAAGTGGGGTTAGATGCAGAAGCACAACATTTGATGGAATGTCTTGATTGAGAAACAGCTTTCAGAGATATTCAGGCTTCTGTTTTGAGCCATTCTTTGTATAATGTCCACTATTCTTCAATAGCATATCTTTACTATATGATTGCCTCAATTGAGTGAAGCTGGAACAATTAAGAGTATTTTGTTCCTCGAGTCAAGTGAAAAGAGATGTCTTGAGCAATCAAAAGCACTTTGTTAAATAGTTTTCACAGTTTTATCGCATCTTGATTTAGCTATGCTTGAATGTGGCCAGCCATCTTAACTCAGAGCCTTTTAAAGACTAAAATGGCACTCATAAGTCATCTACTAAGCAAGTTATACTTTGTGCTTAGCAAGCCGCATGACTAGCTCACTAGTTGTGAGCTAATTAGGTAAGTAGCAGATCAACTCTCAGGTTTCTGTAGAACCTCGGCTTCCAGTCAAAGTGATATATGGGTGAAATTGAGTATAAATAAGATTAGATATATATTCCAGGACCTGCATTTCAAACTCGAAATTCTAGATCCACAGCTAAACTAGATCAATATTACTGGATGGCGTCCAAGTGGATGTCTTCTACGACATCTTCTATTACATTCTTGTCAAAAAGATCAGATCAAACAGGTATAGGTAGTTTGACACAATACAATGCTTCATATTATGTAGAACATAGTTTACTCGCTCTCCCTTTTGTTCCTATCATCTATGCACGCCCCATTCTTCAAATGGCAGTCCAACACTACTAATTATACCAAGTAAATGCATATTGGGAAGGAAATTTTAGCTAAGCATACTATCCAAAGAACTTTGCCTGCTTTAAAAAGAGGCTGCAGCGTCACAACTGAGGTCTGCTAATTTCTTTCCTCTGAATAATTTAGATAGTACGTTCTGATTTTTCTGTTGGGATAATTTAGTGTTCATCTTCATTACCTGGCTCAATCACCCAAATTGTGAGCTCTTCTCAATTGACAAATTGTGAATACAGGAAATAAGGTTGTCAACTACAAAGAGAAAACTAGCAGCAGCCCATTTAGATCAAATAACAACATAATTTCACATTGCCCCATTAATACAAACCTAAAAAGCACAACCCTAATAAATTCAGTTAACTCAAATTTTATTTCGACAACATCAATGAAAGCACGTTTGAAATCAAAGAGAATTTCCAACTTACCGGCAACAATTGTACTGCTGCTGCGGCTGTTTGCCATGCGAGTTATGTTCTTTAAGCTCCGCCCGAACCCATAATTCGTTTACTCTGAAAAATGGCGAGAAATGGAGGGGGTGTTGGACCGGTGCAAAGCGTTTTATCTGGAAACGGGAATCAACCTATTTGTTTCGAACTTCTTTTGTTTGTTTAATAATTGGCTGTTAGTATAATTTGACATTTACATTTTATTTTTTATTATTAGAGACAAAAAGCATTGGAGAAGTCATTACTCAAATTTTTATATCATATAAAGAGTTAATATCCTAAAATCCCTCGTACACTATCATGCCTACTTAAATTATTCGGTATCCTCAAAACCTCATTAATTATATTGCCCTTCATATTAAAAACTCTTCATTGCATTATTAAAGATATGTCTAGTACACGCTCCTAATTATCTAAAAACGTGTCATATACACGTGGCTATTTAACTCAGCCTAAAATCCACCTAAACTATTAGTTCTTCGTTAGTTACCTACTTAAACTATCGGGTGTCCCCCCCTCGACTATATATATATGGACTTTTAAAGGTGCATTTGTCTGACTATATTAACTATATGGTTTGTACGAAGTTTTTAATTTAGTTTACTCATTATATATTACTCTTGGATGATTGATTAATTTTAGGAGTTTTAGCAAAAATAATATATAATATACTGTGTTAACTTTAGGATTAATTGTTATTGTGTTTTATGCTAAATTCCAATTCAATAAGCCCTTATTTATATTTACTTTGTAGCAAAATACAAATAAAGGCATATAGTGTTGCATTTCTTAAAAATCATCTTCTATTACATATGAAAGATTACACAAAATAAAATTTGCGCAAATACAAAATCAATTGGCCAACAATTACATTTTCTAATTTCATATTACATAAAGAAGGTTCAAGAGATTCAACTTTATTCTCTATCCGGTGTTGAGTTTAATAAAAAGATTTAAATTGATATTCTGTCGACAATATGTGTAACACATGAAAGAAAACTAAAACAAGAAAAAGGATAAATCTTTTCAAAGGAAACAAGAGAGGGAGAAATTTTTGAGAGGAAACCAATATGAGAACGGAAGAAAAAAGGTTAGAAAATGAAAAAGAAGGTAAAAAAGAGAAGAAAGATAAAATATAAAAAAGAAAAGAAAAGAAAGAATGGTGAAAAAATAAGGAAGAAAGGTGAATATAACTGAAATAAGGGGAATATTTATTAAAAAAATATATATGAAAGAGGGTTAGGCTAATTAGCCATTATTTTTTGTCATGTTAGCCATTTTGATAGCTTTTCTGTCTGTCACGCGCTCCCAAGCGAATGTTTACACACGTTATGTCAGGTCAGCAATGATAGGATTTTAATATGAAGGGCATTATAGTTCAGGGGAATTTTGGGAACACCAAATAGTTTAAGTAAAAACTGACAAAAATCTGATAATTTAAGAGAGTTTTAGGGTATTAACTCTATTACTTATTATCAATTTCAACACATCTATTCAATAATAGTTGCCAAATGATTAGAATACATTAGCAGGATCTCATTTATCAGAATTTATTCTAAAAGTATCTGTTTATCCACACAAAAAAAATTAAGAAAAAATGTCAGAGGAAATAGTATAATAGGAAGAACGACTTAAGCAGTAGCCTTGGGATCAAGGCTTCTTTTCTGTGCTAAATACTAGATGATATACCCGTGCGATGCACAGGTCTAATTGCTATTTTTCTTTTTTTCTTCTTATTTTCTTCCTTTTAATATTTTCTGGTCTATTGTTAATTACACATTTTTTACGCCACTAGAAAAAGAAGAAAGAAAAAAGGCTTTTGTGTAATAACGTATAAAACCATGATTACCTCTATTGTTATTTATCTTTTGCACTATGTGTATTTTAATTTTTCTGAAATCGTATTACTATACCAATCACTTTGTAATACTTGTCGAAGTTTGATACTTTATTATATATGATTAGATAACAGTTCAAGTACAATTTAAATTATTTCTAAATAGGGTATACACTTATATTCTAAAAAAATTTGCACCACCAAACTTAAAATTAATACTATAAAATATTGACTAAAAAGTCAGTAGAAAAGTAAGTCGTGATGTATTTTTCTCATCGTTTAAATTGATATATAATTTTATTCTTTTAGTATTTTCAGTTGTGTTAATGTATTACTTTTTCTTTTTATACTAATCAAAATTTGAATAATAAAACATATTAATTTTAGTCTCAAATTGTTGATGAAAAAATATTTTTTTGGTTCTTTGAAATAATAATTGTTATTTTTAATTATTAAGAATTTTTAACAAGAAAATGTGTATTGTTCTAGTTTAATGACATAATATTAAAAATAAATTAATCTCTCGATCAATCTAAATAATAAATACTTAATCAATATTACCATAGTAAATAATATTTTGCTCTAGTATGTTATCATAGTATTTTTAATCAGGAGAACATTTGAATTATAAAATTACCAAGAAGATAATTTTTCTAATTAAAAGTACTTATTGAAAAAATAATAATAAGAACAATCAAGTAATGCATTTAACGAAGATAGTGAAAGTTGAATGGAAAGTGGGGTCTACCTGAAGAATTTAGTAGTATGGCCACGTTCCCACAACCAAACTTTTGAGCCTAATATACAAGCAAACAATGAATTAATATATTTAAAATGACTATTATGCCCTAGGCCAACCTCCTCTTCTCTTTTCTATATAATAGAAAAATAAAAGTACTTATTGAAAAGATAATAATAATAATAATAATAATAATAATAATAATAATAATAATAATAATAATAATAATAATAATAATAACAATCAAGTAATGCATTTAACAAAGATAGTGAAAGTTGAATGAAAAGTGGGGCCCACCTGAAGAATTTAGTATTATGACAATGTGCCCACAACTAAACTTTTGAGCTTAGTATATATTATACAAGCGAACAATGAACTAATATATTTAAAATGGCTATTATGCCCTTGATCAACCTCCTCTTCTCTTTTCTATATAATAGAAAAACAATAGACCACTCTAAGCAAATGCTTTAATTTTCGCAGCTCAAAGGCAATAACTAGTAGTTTGGACGCATGCCTATAAAGATAACATTTTAAAGGGTATGTGGAATTCATCAATAGCTAATCCAAGCGCCTCCAACATTAAAACCAAACTCATTTATTTAGTCTTTCGTTTACACCAAATCATAATAATTTACTTTTACAGTTAAAATATATTTTCAAATGAATATTTATACTAAATCATATTAGTATACATGGTTAAGTAATAATGTAAGCTCAAAATGTATGATTTATATTAATTAACTATATGTATATGATAAAATATGTTCATATTAAATGCTCGCATAGTAAAGTAATATGTGGAGCCAGAAGCAGATAGAAAGCGAGGCAAATGGCAATCAACTCCGAGGGTTGTTCCCGAAGGGAATGTCGCATATAAAGACAAATAAATGCCTGCCACCTGGTAACATTTATTGAAAAATATTCTATAGCATTAAGTACGTAGCCCGTTACAGAGAACATGACATCCATAGCCTGCTGTTATACATTCTTCAATGGACCTCATAATTGTCATTTAAGAGGGGCTTGATACTAGGACCTTGTTCCCTGGGAGTAACTATAAATAGTGAGTTCAACAACCATTGTAGAGGACACAAAATTTTCTGACAAACTTATGCTATATGTTGTTCAAAGCTCAAATAATATTTTTATCTTCTTGCTTATTAATATCATTACTATTGCCTCCGGAAACTCTGCTCCCGGAACCAAGATCTCTACTGTCTTATCTCGATTTTAGCGTTAAGTCTTATATTATTTATCATTTTAGGATCAGATGGATTCACTTGTCTATAAACCATGTATAAATTCAACTATACTGTTTTGCGGGTAAACAGTTTGACGCCCACCGTGGGGCTTAAATAGTTGCGTAATTAAAATTGATCCTTGCATCTATTACTAACCTATTTGATTTTTTGTTCTTAGTAAAAAATCATAAAAATGGCAGACAACGATGTCAACGTCGCACACAAGAAGCTCAAGGAAATCAGCCTTAGCACGAGGATTCGATCAGTAATACCCGCAGTGAGGCCACGATGGTGCAGGCAATATCTACGACATGTTCCAGAGGAAACTCCTGATGATGCTGAAGACGAGCACGTTTCTGAAATAGTAAGAATCCTGAGGGATCAACGAAAGGCTATTATGGGCATCTCTCACGAAATGATCAGGTCATGACGGAGTTGAGGAGGCGCTGTCGGGTGCTTCTAAAAAGCGAATGGACGAGGTCCAGTTTCTCTCGGTGCTCGTGCAAGCCAAACAACACAGAGGGTTGACAACAATATCCCGAGGAGCGAAGTCGACTTCGATAGGGTCGGGGGAACGATAGCGGATCTGGTAACAACAATGAGAGTGATCCCTTTAAAACCAAACTAATGTGGTTTATGAAGGAAATAAACGTCCTAATGAATCAAATTCCGGGTGCACTACCAATATTGAAAGGACAGGACAAAAAAAATACACACAGTTTCCGTTCAAACCAAGCGCGCCACCAGAGTTGATTCCAACGCGATTCACGATGCCAGACCTGCTGAAATGTGTCACGGCCCGAATTCCCAATCTTAGGGATCGTGATGGCGCCTAACACCACACTTGCTAGGAAAGCCAATGTTAGAACTTATTTAATTAATTTCGATAAAAGTCTATTTAATTATAACAGAACAATTCAAATATAAACTAAATTTATTAATTTTAATGCATAAATTCACGAATAAAATCATAAATGAATAATTAAGCCGAGCCTCTAACTAAATAAATATCCATAAGACTACCCCAGGGTCTGGTGTCACAATTCACGAACTACTAAAGAATACTACAAATTAATGGGCTGAAAGAAATAATATAATTGTTTCGAATATCATAAAACAATGTCTATAAAACTAGGAGAAGACTCCAGGAATCTGCGGATGCCAGCAGATCTACCTCGTGTCTCTGAATTATGCTATTTGTTACTAAAAATCTCTAATGATGGCTGGTACCTGGATCTACACAAAAGAGTGAGTGTAGTATCAGTACAACCGACCCCATGTACTGAGTAAGTGCCGAGCCTAACCTCGACGAAGTAGTGACGAGGCTAAGGCTGGCAATTATAACTTAAACTGCAACATTATATATAATAAAGAAATAAAATAATTCTACACAAACAAGAAAGATAAACTGCAACGATAAAAAAAAAAAAGAACTCAGTCGCCTATTCTAGGCCTCTACTGTAACCAAGATCTCACATGAATTTCTAAATTTCCGAACTTCACATTAAAATAATTGTATGTGCAGAATATGAGAAACAGTAGAGTAAAACAGTAAAATTTTCAAATCTTTGTGTTTAAAATCAGTAAAACATAAATGTCCTCCCTTATAACTTTCTTGTTGCGGCGTGCAACCCGATCCCACATGTCCACCCTTATCACTATCTTTTATCTCACATGTCCACCCTTATCACTATCTTTTATCTCGTCTGTCCACCCTTATCACTATCTTGTTGTCCATCCTTATCACTATCGATTTGTTTATTTATTTAAAACTTTCACAATTCAGGACAAGCCTTTCACGACACTTTTATCTCAACGATTGTAAACAGAAAACTGTACTTCTCATAAACTTATCAATATTATCTCAAAATGGAACCAGCAGGAATACACATATATCTCGTAAAACAATGTCAACCCACCCAATCTTTATGTTCCATAATGGAACCAAGGAAAATAACTAATACTTTGCCAAAAATAATTAAAACAAGACTTAACAACAAATTAACAAAACCAAGTAGTCGTAGAAACATCAATGAGCATAAAACAAATAAGCCATAAATTAAATAAATTGGAAACGAGGAAGGGATCATGTTTAACAGATAATTTGGTGGTGCATAGATACTCGTCACCTCACATATACACCACACACATGAAATTTCACATAACAATTAAGTTGGGGATTCCTATTCCCTCAAGTCAAGGCTAAACCAAGCGCTTATCTCAAATTCGTAGGCCACTCACTGATCAATTACAACTTTTCCCTTAGAATCTTGCTCTAATCCGCTCGAATCCACTCATAATTAGCTTAATATCATTAATTAATATTAAATGAACTAACTTTACTAAAAATTATGATGTTTCCTAAGTTTTCTAAAAAAAAAATTAAAATCCGACCCCGGGTCTGCTTGGTCCAAACTCCAGGTTCGGACCATATTACGTTTATCCATTCACCCCCGAGCCCGAATATGCAATTAGTTTAGAAATTTGACCTCAATTCGAGGTAAATATTCGATTTTTACAAAATTTCCTAATTCTACCCAAACCCTCAATTTTTACCATGAAAATTCTTGATTTTTGATTTAAAAGTGATGAAAAACATTAGGTAATTGAAATACAACCAAAAAACGAGTAGAGAACACTTACCCCAATCCATATGGTGAAAATCCCCCAAATCCGAGCTGCCCAACGTAAAATATGACTGAATGAACAAACACTAGTTTTATATATTTTCTTCCAACTATTCTGCCTCGTTTCTTGTACCAAACGATCCCGCAACTCACTTTTTATGTCTCCAATAGATTTCTTGTGAAATTTTAGTCAATTTAGACTTTTGAATCACTCAATTTGACCTTATAATGAATGAGATATGTATGTTTTATTATTTGCAAATGGTGCAGATTTTTAAATACGCTGCCAGTGGCAATTTCGTAATTAATCTGAAAAAAATTTGCAACCTTAGTAAACCATAAAATCCTCATACGATGTCCAAATTCAACGATTCTTTTTGCTACTGGTCCGTAATTACGATATGGATCTAATACTTCATTCAAAACAGAAATCGGAGCTCATTTGTTCAATATGATATCATTTATGCTTGAAGAAAAGAAAGAACAAAACATAAGAAAAAAACAAGCGCAACACAACCTAAACTTATTCAAAACTCACCTGAGCCCTCGGGGCTCTAAACCAAACATGCACGTAAGTCTAAAAGTATCATACGGATTTGCTCGTGCGATCAAATCATGAAAATAACATGTAAAACTATGAATTAAACCTCAAAACTCATTATTTTTTCTCAAGAACACTTAAAATTCACTATTTATCAACTGGACGTCCGAATCACGTCAAATAAATTCCGATTCCCACCAAATTTCGCAGATAAGGCTTAAATATCATAACAAACCTGTATCGAGCTCCGGAACCAAAATACGGGCCCGATACCAATGATTTCAAACGTTAATTTATTTCTTTATTTCATTAATAATCCAGCAAAACAATTTCTTTCAAAAATTGATTTCTAAGGCTTGGGACCTCGGAATTCCATTCTGGGCATACACCCAAGTCTCATATTTTACTGGGACCTCCCGGATCGTCGAAACATAGATCTGGGTCCGTTTACTCAAAATGTTGACTCAAGTCAACTAAAATTAAATTTTTAATTCTAAAAATTATTATTTCTTATATTGTCACATAAAATCTTTCCGATTTCACGCCAGGATTGAGCATGCAAATCGAGGTACCCCTTGGGTCATCGCAATCTCTACCTCTAAAACAAATGTTCGTCGTCGAATGGACATAGAAGATTACCTGAATTTGCAAACAAGTGTGGCTATTTACTCTGCATGTCCGACTCAGACTCCCAAGTAGCTGCCTCAATGGGCTGACCCTTCCATTGCACTCGAACTGAAGGATAACTCTTAGACCTCAACTGACGAATCTGCCGGCCCAAAATAACTCCTCCTCATAAGTCAAGTCTTTGTCCCATTGGACAGAGCTGAAATCTAATACGTGGGATGGGTCACCATGATATTTCCGGAGCATAGACACGTGGAACACCGGATGAACTGAGGATAACCACTATAGGCAACGCAAGTCTATAAGCTACCTCCCCCACTCTATCAAGAATCTCAAACGACCCGATATACCTAGGGCTCAACTTACTCTTCTTCTCAAATCTCATAACACCCTTCATGGGTGATACCCGAAGCAATACTCTTTCTCCAACCATGAATGCTACATCTCAAACTTTACGATCGACATAACTCTTTTTCCTAGGCTGAGTTGCACGTAGTCGCTCCTGAATAATCTTGACCTTATCTAAGGCTTCTTGAACTAAGTCTGTATCCAATAACCGAACCTCTCCCAGCTCAAACCATCCAACTGGAGATCTACACCGTCTACCATATAATGCCTCATAAGGAGCCATATGAATGCTCGACTGATAATTATTATTATAAGCAAACGTCCCTAACGACAATAACTGATCCCAAGAACCTCCAAAGTCGATAACACAAGTGCAGAGCATATCCTCAAAAATCTAAATAGTACGCTCGGACTGCCCATCCGTCTGAAGATGAAATATTGTACTCAACTCAACTCGGGTACCCAACTCACATTGAAATGTCCTCCAAAAGTACGAGGTAAACTGTGTACCCCGATCAGAAATGATAAACACGGGCACACCATGAAGGCGAACAATCTCCCGAATATATATTTCAGCCAACCGCTCTGAAGTTTATGTACTTGCCACTTGAATTAAATGTGCTGATTTAGTCAGCCTATCCACAATAACCAAACTGCTTCAAATTTCCCCTGAGTCTGTGAGAGTCCAACAACGAAGTCCATAGTGATACGTTCCCACTTCCACTCAGGAATCTCTATATGTTGAAGCAAACTACCGGGCCTTTGATGCTCATACTTCACTTATTGACAATTCAAACAACGAGCCACATAAGCAACAATGTCCTTTTTCATCCTTCTCCACCATAGCACTGTCGCAGGTCCTAGTACATCTTGGCAAAACCCGGGTGAATAAAATACTTAGAACTGTGAGCCTCCTCAAGGATCAACTCACAAAGGCCATAAACATTAGGCACACATATACGATCCTGCATCCTCAAAACACCATCATTTCCAACTGTAACCTCCTTGGCACCATCGTGCCAAACTGTGTCCCTAAGGACCATCAAATGCGGGTCATCATCCTGTCGATGTCTGATACGCTTAAATAAATAAGACCGAGCGACTGTACAAGCTAAAACACGGATGGGAGAAATATCCAACCTCACGAATTGATTAGCCAAAGTCTAAATGTCTGAAGCTAACGGTCTCTCACCGGCTGGAATAAATGCAAAGCTGCTCATACTCACTGTCTTCCTACTCAAGGCATCGGCCACTACATTGGCCGTCCCTGGATGATGCAATACAATGATGCCATAATTTTTCAATAACTCTAACCATCTCCTCTGTCTCAAATTAAGATCCTTTTGCTTGAACAAGTACTGGAGACTGCGACGATCCGTGAAAGATCCCGAACCTGATGGTAACACCAACACTGATGCTGAAGTCAAGGCGAATCTTAAGTTTCTAAAAGTTCAATCCACACTCGTCTGACCATTCGAATGGAACATCCTTACAACTCAATATGCTCTTAATAGTTGTTCATAGTAAATTACAGATTCATCAATTAACTTCACGTTAACAATAATCTCCTTTCAGACCTTCACAGTACTTATAACGAGGTGCGATGCATGAAAAACTCATAATTATATACCCGAATTAACGTGTCTCATTTAATTCCACATGGGCGGGCACCTACCTCGTAGGTCAAAGCTCGATAATTATAACACGAATTTGGCAAATTATGCACATATAAATTTTATACAAAAATTATCAAATAACTCTAACAGGCATGACTCACTATTGGTACTATAGTAAAAAATTTAATTTCACAAGGGAGGATTTAAAACAAGAATCTTCATCACGAGGATCTCGTCCTTATATAACTTACACCGCGGCTCGAAACCCGATTTAAACATACCAAATAATATTAAAATGCGAGGATCTTGTCCTCAGTTCTGAATCACAAGTAATATGCACATTGTGCCACTCGAAACATTCCATTTTATTCTTTTAAATATTTTCCGTTAAACAAAATTACATCATGTAGTGATAGACATAGCTATCTCCATAGAATTTCTCAATACAGGTATTCACATAAGTAGATTTCAGAGTTACGAAGCTCACCCGAGAGTGGAGCATATTAGGAGGACTTTCCTAGATACTCATAATCGAATCAGGTTAAGGAAATTATCACTTTATAATAACTAGAGATTGTACTTATAACGACACCATCTGGTGTAGCGACCTCAGCCATACCATAGAAAATATATTAACAGGCTAGGTCTCCACCTCTAGGAATCTGACCTCCGCCTCCGACATTCCGACCCCTACCCCTAGCTGGACATATAAGTTGAGTTGTAACTGCAATGGGGCACGTAGGCTGAGTGCTCTGATGAAATATGACTCTCCCAAGTCTAGGACAATTTATACCACTAGCCAAAATAAAGTATCAACCTGCCCTAAGTCGTACAAAAATTTACGATCATAATTGAGTCCTTTATTGAGTCTGTGGACTTTCTCTTTGGCTATATGATCCGAAGTAGGAGTATGACGGGCTAGCTTATCGAACCTGATGGCATATTCTGACACCGTCATTGTGACCTGACGCAACCGTTCAAACCCTATGCTCCACGCATTATGGATAGTCCGAGAAACAAACTCTTTCAAAAGCATTTATGAGAACTGAGTCAAGTAGTTAATGTTGCACTGGCTGGTCGTCCTCTTCGTAGGCTTGCCACAAACACCGGCGGCCAATTTCTTCTTTTACTATGTTGATCCAACACTGCTGAACTACCCCAATTATTCATATACTCTTCGTTATTCTTTGGGGTAACTCCTATCCCTATTAATGCACAATGATCCCAAAAGTAGAGATCTATACAGATAATTCTTGGCACGAACCACATAGTCTAGAAGCTCTTCAACCGCTGTACTCCCTCTGGAGCACTCCCAAAATCCGCAACCGTGACTTCCACGCTGAGTAAGCCTTCGCAAGTCCCAACTTTATCTCTTGAAAAATCTCAAGCCTTATACATTCCAATCCAAAACCGATATAACACATGACCCCGTAATCTATTCCTTGACAGTGGACTTCTCCACTTGGCACGAAGTCATAGGTCACGATGCCTGATAATCCACAATGTTAAACTTCACAGCTCATATAAATCAACCCCGTTGCTTTTAACTTATTCCCATGTTCTGCAATACTTCATAGCAGCGATCAAGAAAATCATGTGGGTCCTCAAAAGATATACCACTGAAATGGAGTGGAAATAGTTTGGTAAACTTGTCAAACCTCAATAAACGGACTAGTGCATCCTGTAACACTTGAGTAACTATAAATCCTTTTGGAATCTGAATTAGTCCAACATGTACCGACTGAGCTTGAACCTCTGCTTCTAGATCCACTTGAGCCTCTAAAATAAATGCTGATGTTCGAGCTCTAGACTGAGCTCTGCCTCTGCCTCATTCCCTAATCGTAGATGTCATTGGGGCTCCATTTCTTGTCGGTTGTAGATGCATTGCGTGTTGTCGAGATTTGCGAGAGAACAAGAGTAGAAGAGTTCTATCATCAATTGTAGAATAAACTCGCACGATAGAGTAGAATAGAAGTGAATTTGTTCCTAACTTGATAGACTCTGAGAGATAAGTACAGACGTCTCCGTACCGATCCTTCAAACTCTTATTAAGTTTGTTCGTGAATTGTGAGACCTAAGCAACCTAGTGCTCTGATACCAACTTGTCACAACCAGAATTCCCAACCTTAGGGATCGTGATGGCGCCTAACACCACACTTGCTGGGCAAGCCAATGTTAGAACTTATTTAACTAATTTTGACAAAAGCCTATTTAATTATAACTGAACAATTCAAATATAAACTAAATTTATTAATTCCAATGCATAAATTCACGAATAAAATCATAAATGAATAACTAAGCCGAGCCTCTAACTAAATAAATAACCATAAGACTACCCCAGGGTCTGGTGACACAATTCACGAACTACTAAATAATACTACAAATAATGGGCTGAAAGAAATAATATAACTGTTTCGAATATCATAAAACAGTGTCTATAAAACTAGGAGAAGACTCCAGGAATCTGCGGACGCCAGCAGATCTACCTCGTGTCTCCGAATGATGCTGTCTGTTACTAGAAATCTCTAATGTTGGCTGGTACCTGGATCTGCACAAAAGAGTGCAGAGTGTAGTATTGTCGTGCCCCCTTTTTCCTCTCCTTTTCGATTATTCAGGGTTTTTGACGTTATTGGGATAACTCATTTCCTTTTGGGAAAAGGGATGTGAAAGACTTGAAGATTCGCCACCTAACGAATTAAGGTGCGTTAGGGCACCTATTAAGGCTTATAATAACACTAATTGAATAACTAGAGATTGGGTAAGGGCTTGAAATTAATCCAAGGGGAAGGTGTTAGGCACCCCTCAAGGTCCACAACTGTGGTTCCCGGCCAAACAAACTTTGTGAATTTTAGCAAGTAGCAGATAAGCAGTCAAGTATACACATGGCAATAAGTAATGGTTGTGAAAAGATTCGCAGTCTAAGCACACATATGTAGGGAATAGGGGAATCCTAAGTTGTTTATCCTATAGGATCACATCAATGCAATGCCCGTAATCACTCCTCGGTGAGGGGATACACGTGGCATTAGCGCACTGGTCATCATATCCATATCTACCCTTTACCCCACCCCTTAGCGGTTATTAAGAAAATTTAATTAGCGATCTCTATATGTGCTATTACCCGTCCCTTCTCAAGGGTCCTGGAGGAATTTAGGACCTCTAAGTATAGGTAGTTCTAGACAGACCCCTAAGGTTTTAAAAGGATAAAATTCTGAGCGACAGGCAAGAACAAATAGGACTAATCAGATAAATGGAGGAAAGTAGTTATGAGGCCAACATTTACCTCCACAAGTAATGCACATAATCGGCATCTCTCAAATAGAAACAATAGTCGGTTTCATTAGACAAAATCCTAAGACAGGATATCTAAGTGAATGTCAATGCACAGAAATATACAGCTTTATTTTTATAAACTCAGGAGCAGGGGCCTAATCAATTTGCCTACTGATTTAATCCTGTTAACCTTTAGACAGTTCAGAAGTTGTTTTTTGCCTAAAAGCATGCTGTTCTAGATGTTACAAAAGTGCAGGGAGTGTTGCCAGTTTTATCTAAAACAGGATAATCGTATGTGAGATTGTTTTTACCTTTTTCATGAATCAATAGAAACTAGGCGTGGTTAAGAAAATGCAAACGGAGTGCCTCATACATGATTTCTAAATGCACATAAACGACAATATTATGTCAATGATCCTTAAATTAACAGAATTCCTAAAGCATGACTTCTAAATGCACAAAAGGGTTACAGAATGATCGAAGCATGATTTTTTGAATGCACAAGAGTAACGACTTTTATGTTAAAGTTGTTTATTATCCTAGGAGCAGTATTTCTAAATGATAAGCATAAAGCATGGATGAGATGCTGAAACAGTAGACGTGAAATCCTAGGAACTTGATATCTAGTACATGCTTGGAATGGTTTGGATGAACATGTTGGTCCTAAAACATGGATTCTAATGCAGATAGAAATAATGTAAAGCTTAAAACATGATTTCTACCTGATGATATTAACACAACTACATGGCTACCTTCCCCATTTCACTAGCCATCCCCAATATGTGTTTACAATAATTATTACAAACCAATAGCTGAATGAATTACATAAATAGATAGAAAAGAAGAAGTTAAATTATAGGGAGCGTGAAGCAGGACCAAATGTACCCTGAGGATACCAGATGTTCATAACCTCGACTGTCAGAGTTTCATAGCCTTTCTCATGTCCGGGCGTGTCAGAGTTCCCTAAGGACCTCAAGGATCCCGAGTAGTGCTCACACCTAGATTTCATAACCAAAACTGAGTAAGTGCAGTGTGGAAGAGCCAGCCCCAGTGCATCACAGTTCAGAGGGAACTCACAGGAATCCCAAGGCAGTCACACACTAGAGGGGCAGAACCTAAGGACCTAAGAGTAGAGTAAGAGTGCTTGACATAGTTTTGAAAAGGTTTTGATATGAAAACATTATTAAAAAGGACTCAATTGAGTGAAGAAGTTTTATGAAAATAGAAAGGTTGATTAATATTAAAATAGTTTAACAAGAATAGTGTCAACCAAACAAACAACATATCAACCATAGAGCGAGCAGATTCCACATTGCTCAACAACAAACTTTCACACAGGGGAGTTGGGAACTGGGGACACGTAGGGCATGTACAGTGAACGCATAACATGCACAAACACAGAGGTATTATAGGGGGTTTGTGGGATTAGTGGATAACTAATGATACCAACACAGTATGAATTCTAGAACAAACAGCTAAGGGCATAGAATCAGACAACTTATGGTGACAAAATTGCTTTACGAAGAAAGGTTCATACTAGAAACCAGACAAACATAAATAGAGCAGAGTCAGGCTGGGACATGCAACAAAGGGATTAAACAAGTTCATAAACATGTTGATCCTAAATTGGATTAGGACAAAACCAATATGCTGAGTGAAGCAGTAATGTAAACATGTTAATTACATGTTAAAAAGCTAAACAATGGACGGAAGTAGACTGATTATTAGTAAACTAAAGCAGTAAGTAGACACATCGAGTTTGGAACTTGGATTTAAATCAGAACATACCATTTAAAGAGAAACAAATACTAAGTATAGGGAAGTAGAGTGCAATAATTAGCCTTGGCTTGCAACCGGCTAATTCAATTAAAGCAGCAAGTAGCAAGAAATAGCAGAAAGTTTTTTTTAAGTGTGAGAGGGAGTTTTTTGAACCACTGAGTTTGTATGTAATGAGAGTAGAAGAGAGCATATATATATATATATATATATATATATATAGCACTTTTAGAACTAGGTAAATAAGGTAAGAGTCGAAATTATTCAGTGATTGAAGAAATTAGAATCAATTAGAGTAAAAATCAGTGCAAGTACTCCCTTAATTAAGGGAGTTATTTCAAACGGTAAAAGACAGGTAAAAAATAAGGAAAGGGATTATATATAGCTGGGATATAACAACTAAGGAAATAATTCAAACACAGTATAGGTATAGAGTAAGCGATTAAGGCTAGGTACATGAGGTTCTCATTAAGGAAATAACATAAGAATCAATTAACAGTATAGTCAACCACATAATTAAGGCAAGAAAATAATTTAGAAGTCGGAAAAAGGCATCAATCACAGAAATCAGTAAGGGGTTTCAATTACAGGAAATTAGGGAGTCAATTACAGGAAATTAAGGATACAAACAAAATAGCACTGATTAAAGGAAACTACTACAAACTTCTGCAATAAACTTAGTATAGGCAGGGAGAAACAAAATCAGAAACCCTAATAAGCACAATAGGATAGAAATCACAGAAAATTAGGGATTTAACTAGAAAATAGTACTGATTAGGGGAAATGACCACAAGTTTCTGTCAATAGACAAAATAAACATAATATAGGCGGGAAGAAACAAATCATAAACCATAATAAGCATAATAGGATAGAAATAACAGAGACTCAGAACGTATTCATGAGAAACAGGCATATACACAAATCTCATGAGCAAATCAGCAAAGACAAACTCAGGATTATAGTATTAAAACTGGGTTTTAACATAACAAGTTATGAATAAAAAGTAATTTTAATAGAAATTTGTTTAAACATCAGAGAAAAACATTAAAAAGACCAGAAACATATTTTGAAGAAAAGTTCCGGAAATCCTAATGGGAAAATAAAGCGACGCTTTGAGAAATCGAAAGGTTTCTTATAAAATAAACGAAAATAGCTCAGAAAACCCCCAGATCTGATATAGATCTAAGAGGTATAGTAGAAGAGGTTAGGGTTTTCTAGGAAATAACCCAGAAATAGAGAGACCGACTTAGAAACCCATAGGTTTAGCCGTAAAAAAGAAAGATCTTACTCGATCGAGCCATACTGGCCTGAGAATGGTAAGAACAGACTCAGGGGAGGGAAGTGAACAACCACTGTTCCCTTGAGGACCTCGATATGGCAAGAAACCGGGCATGGAGAGCCAATAGAGGCTAGGGGTGGAAGAGAATCCGTCATAGTCTATGGTAGGCAAGCAACGACGAGGGGAAATTAGGGTTTGGAGGGGGGGGGTCATTTAGGTTAATTAAGGAAAGGTTAAATCCGAGCCGTTGATCAATGTCGTTGATCAGGCCGTTGATCAAAAGTGATCAACGGCCAAGATTAAATTAACATTGGTCCGGGTAGATTTAGGAATTGGGCTTGGGGTCTGTTGGGTCAGATATAATTAGGTGTTTGGGCTAGTCTAATAGGCTAAAATTGAAATAGAATAGGCTATTTGTTAAATACCCAATTTAAATTAATTAAAATAATTTGTAAAATGGCTAATAATTATAAAAAATGAATTTCATGCATAGAAAATAGTTTTAAAATCATTATTTAGTATTTAAAAATACAAATGACTAATTTCTAGTAAAAAATTATACAAATTTATATGCTTGGGCTATAATTGCAAGGTTATTGTGATTATAAACAAAAGGTGCCAATTTAGCTATTTATGGAATAATTTGGTCTTAATAGGACCATAAATAATAAATTAAATCAAGAAATGTTTTTAAAAAAAATCATTTGTGATGCAATTTTGTAATTATTTATTGGGAATAAAATATTGAACAAATTAATAAAATAAAGAAAAATTATGAAAAAATACCAATTGCTACTAATGCATGATTTTGACGGTATGTATGCAATTTAGAAAAAAAATATTTTGGGAAAAATTAGGTATCAACAACTGCCCCTCTTTACTTGGAAAGGATGAAAGAGTTGTCGGGTAAAGATATGATGGCCAATTTTGACCGAGCGAAACGGGTTGAGAGACTTAGGCCGTACCCTGGCTTCTGAGCTGCCTACATATCCCTGGTTTTACAGGAATCAGGCTGTATGTAGTTCCGGATTCACCGGCGAAGTATACCGGTGAAGTCATTACAAGAACGGACGCAATATCTAGGGACGGGCGAATGAACGGTTCACATGAGAGGTTAGGTTTGATATGGTTGGGAGAACTGGAGCGGAATCGCTCCTGCTGGGATAGTCGTTGCTCGCCGGGTTACCTGCAAATAAGAATACTACAAGCATATATTGTGCATAAATTTAGACATGATGCAGGTTCGCGTTGGACTATGAAAGCCGTCTTCGGACGGTTAGGGATGACGTCCTTAGTCCATGATGTCCTGGGCCATGAATTGTTTGATGAGAGATTCGCATGCCATGAAATGATGTTCTCGGGCCATGAAGATGGTGATTTCGAACTATGACGCCTTTGAATAACGATATGTGAATTGAGAGAGATCCTCAGGCCATGACATAGAGTCTTCCGGCTATGAGGATGATGCAGTTAGACTATGACGCCTTTGGACAAGTTGGCGATATTTCAGCCCATGAGATGCAATAATATGATGTTGACAAGATAAGGCTTAGTCTTGCGAAATGGAGGGCAAAGCTTGGCCCGAAAGAGGAGCGAAGTAAATAATGCTTGAGAGACAGCGCTTAGTCTCGGTGAAAAAGGTAAATTGGAGGAAGAGCTTAGCCTCATGCAAGTATGGAGACAGAGCTTAGTCTCATGCAAATGAAGGCAGAGATTAGCCTTATGCAGGGTAGAGGTAAAGCTTAACCTCATACAGATAGGAAGGCAGCGATTAGCCTTATGCAGATGGAGGCAGAGCTTAGCCTCATGCAAGTATGGAGACAGAGCTTAGTCTCATGCAAATGAAGGCAGAGATTAGCCTTATGCAGGGTAGAGGTAAAGCTTAACCTCATACAGATAGGAAGGCAGCGATTAGCCTTATGCAGATGGAGGCAGAGCTTAGCCTCATGCAAAATGCGGGAAAAAGCTTAGTCCCATGCAAGATGAAGGCGAAGCTTAGCCTTAAGCAGAAGAATAAATAGCAAATGATAGTAGAATTTCTTAGTTGGTAGCAGATTTTGATATTGCGATTGTTGTGAGAATTGTGACTTTGAAGCATGTTTATCCTTTGTTCCTGCATCCAAAGAAAAATCACGAGTTCTGTGGATGGGAAAGGTCGGTTTGTTTCCTCGCTGGCGTTTCTTGACTCGTTCTGCCTGGTATGATGATCATGTTCAAGTTATCGGGGTAGCGTTTGCTAAACAGAGCTATTTTGAAAGCAAGCATGCATGATTTTGCAAAGACATAGTATGAAACATATTTTAAGAATTTAGATGAACCGACGATTGTGACACGGTTCAAGACATTGCAACCTCTCATACTACGGAATTTTGAGGGTCCTCCTCAAAATTCTGTCCCAGTTAGATGTGTTGACGTTTCTGACTGTTGCGCATGCTGCGGTCGGCTGAACTTGCTTCAAAATTTTGAGGGTCCTCCTCAAAATTCCGCCCCAGTTTCCAATTGTGAGGCATAAGATTTTTATTGAATTGTGACCGAACCCATAGGGATGCCTACGTATCCCCTCTTAAACGAGAATCAGCTCGGGCGTAGTTCAGTTACATCATTTGGGAAAGAATAAAGAGTTACACATAGTAGAGCTTGACTGCACCAAAATTGATTGGTTTTGGCCAGACTGCTCCGTCCATTTCTGCAAGTATGAGATCTCCTCCCGTCAGTACTCGATGAACCATATATGGACCTTGCCAGTTGAGAGAGAATTTCCCTTTGGCCTCATCTTGATGTGGAAATATCTTCTTTAACACCAGCTGCCCCGGTGTGAACTATCTTGGCTTGACTCTTTTGTTGAAAGCTTTGGTCATTCTACTCTGATAAAGCTGTCCGTGACATATTGCATTCATCCTTTTCCCGTCTATGAGGGCTAGCTGTTCATAACGACTTCTTATCCATTCCGCGTCGCTGAGTTCAGCTTCTTGTATGATTCTTAAGGAAGGAATTTCCACTTCAGCAGGAATAACAACTTCCGTACCATAAACCAGCAAGTAAGGAGTTGCCCTAGTTGATGTGCGGACTGTGGTGCGGTATCCTAGTAAGGAAAATGATATCTTTTCGTGCCACTGTCTGTGTTTTTCTATCATCTTTCTCAATATCTTCTTGATGTTCTTGTTGGCGGCTTCTACAACTCCATTCATCTGAGGTCTGTAGGCTGTGAAATTCTTGTGCTTGAATTTGAAAGTCTCGCACATGGCTTTCATCAGATCACTGTTTAGATTGGAACCTTTATCGGTGATGATTGATTCTGGAACTCCAAACCGACAAACAATATGGTCGCAAACAAAGTTTGCCACAAATTTCTTAGTCACTACTATGTAAGATGCTACTTCGACCCATTTGATGAAGTAATCAATAGCTACTAAGATAAACCTGTGTCTATGCTGTGGGCTCGATCGGTCCAATGACTTCCATTCCCCAAGCGACGAATGGCCAAGGCGAGCTTGTTGCTTTGTACCTTTATCATATCTGCATGTACCTGACATCAGTAGCATTTTCGAACATACTGGATGCATCCCGTTTCCATGGTCGTCCAGAAGTAACCGGCTCTGAGTATCTTCTTTGTCCATCCAAATCTGATGGTATCCGGAAAAACAACCCACGAATGAATGAAGTTCATGATTTTCACATTTTTCAATCAGGATGTGTATGTTTAGAAGGGGGAAATCATCCTTTGGACTGGCCCGGTTGAGATCCCGGTAACACAGACCCTAACTTTTTCGTATTTCTTGGGCACTGGCACGATGTTGGCTAACCATGTTGGATATTCAACTACCCTGAGGACCTTGGCGTTGATTTGCTTAGTAACTTCTTCTTTGATTTTTGGACTCATATCATGCTTGAACTTTCTGAGCTTCTGTTTTACCGGCGGGCACATTGGATCGGTCGGTAACTTGTGGGCCACAATGGATGTACTTAGACCAGTCGTGTCGTCGTACGACCATGAAAATATGTCTTCATACTCTTTCAAGAATTGGGTGTATTCCTCTTTCTGTGATGGAGACAAATGGATGTTGATGCGAGTTTCTTTGACAGTCTCTAAATCTCCCAGGTTGACTACCTCAGTTTCGTCCAGGTTGGACTTAGGTCTGTTCTTGCAATCCTTAACTTCTCTGACAATTTCATCGAGTATGACATCCCCTTCTTCTAAATCGCTATCCTTTTGTTGCGTTGTCTTATTACATGTCACAGTCATCGGTTCATCAAGACAGGAAATAGTAATCCTGTATAGATAAAAGTAATGAGAGAAAAATGATAATAAATAAATACTGATTTGTTGAAACGTAAAAGAGATTTTGATAATTTAAACAAACATTTTGGAACATTAGGATTTTACTGGAAAACAAAAAATGCGAAAAGGAAATCATTAGCAAAAAATGAAGTAAATAATGCAGTTCAGCCTTGCTACCCCGGGACTCGTCGAGCCCTGGATGGTCTGACGATCCAATTCTTGAGGAATTATCCCTTGCTCACAGCTTGGATGGTAGGGCCTTCCTCTTCTTCCTCCTCAACAATAACACAACAGTACATGCCTTTATCTTCCAGGAATAGATTCTTCAAAGATGCTAGAGTTTCTTCTTCTTCGGACCCCCATATGATATCAGCTTGCTGGAAAGTCTGCTCCAAATGTGGTACAGGCTGTTCCAGTAAATAGTAGGGACCGCGCCATGGTGGCGACCGGTCTTCGTACTGCTACCAAGTGTATTTGTATCCCAGCCCAAAAGTGGTGCCATGGTGCTTCAGCTGTATCTGTTTGGAAATCCCCTAAAGATTCTTACCGAGCCCTTTGCCAGGCTTGTACCTGCTCCAGTTCAATATGATTTCAATCTTACTATCCCACCACTTATCATTGTCTATTGCGTTGACCCGCTTGATGCGGTGATAGGTTTCTCCACCCAACCTTCTTCTACCTTCAACCACCGGGATGGTCTGGCGACTATAGATATGGTTGCTTCCATCTCCGCGGATGATTACTTCCTGGTGCTTCCATTCAAATTTCACTGCCTGGTGCAATGTGGATGCCACAACCCTAGCGGCATGTATCCATGGTCATCCCAATAATAAGTTATATGACGCATATACATCTATCACCTGAAATTCAACCTCGAACCATGTAGGTCCCCTCTGTAGACAAAGACTGATTTCTCCAATGGTGGCCCTCTGAGAACCGTCAAAAGCTTTCACATTCATAGACCCTTCTCTGATCTCGTACAATCCTTTGCCCAATCTGTTGAGTGTTGTCAATGGGAAAATGTTGAGGCTGGATCCTCCATCGATTAGAACCCTGGTAATGAAATAATCTTTACATTGCACAGTGATGTGTAATGCCTTATTGTGACTTAACCCTTCAGGTGGCAGCTCATCCTCGTGGAAAGTGATCTTGTGGCTTTCCAGCACCTGTTCCACCATGTTGGAAATTTCTCCACTGGTGATGTTATTAGGCACATATGCTTCATTCAACACTCTCATCAAAGCATTCCTGTGCGCTTTCGAGTTCTGCAGCAATGACATGATGGATATTTAGGTTGGAGTCTTTTTTAGCTGATCTATGACTGAATATTCTTTGGCTTGCACCTTTCTCCAAAGATCATCTAAACCTGTTTCAATGACGGGTGGCCTGTTGGAAGCATGTTTTCTAGACTCTGCCAAGTGTTCAGGTGTATAGACCCTGCGGTCCTAGTCATCCCCTGTGCGGCACCAACTTTTTCCATATTAACCTTACCTTTCCTTCTTTCTTCAACCTCGTAGTCCCAAGGTACGACATTAGTGTTGAAAAGTGGCGGGGTTGACACTGTTACTGTAATTGGTGTGGCTATCTTCACTTCAAATGGGACATGTGCCGTGGTAGGTGGGATTACCTCAACCTCAAACGGCACAGATGCATCCACAGGTGGTGCCACTTCAAACTTGAATGGGACTGACGCGGCTAGCTCAACATCTCTTGACGGTTGAATCTGGACTATGATGGGATTAAGTGTGACCGCTGGCTTCTTTGGATAATCACCTTCTTTGATCAATCTGATCGACCCCTCTGGGTCCCATTCTTCCTCTATCTCTACCATGTTGATGCCTTCACCCCTATGGTTTTGGGAGCGGATTGTTATGGACATTGGGAGTAGCTTCTTTTGCTTGGATGACCTTATTATCAATCAGAGACTAGATTTTATCCTTCAGTGAACGAAATTTATCAATTGTATGTTCCTTCATGCCGGAATGGTATGCACAGGTTTTATTTGGGTTGACCCATTGGGATGGATTTTAGGGGTTTCAACAGGGATAGGAGTAACATAGCTAGCAAATTTTAATCTTTGGTACAACTGTTCAATAGGTTCAGCAATGGCAGTATATTTCTTGGGCGGCCTGCGGTCAAAGTTGGGTTGAGGTCTTGGAAACATTTGGCGAGCAGGGGGTGACTGGAAGTGAGAGTTGTATGTATGATAAACGGTGGCTGGTTGGGAACATCTAGGAGACGTGGGTTGATAAGCAGGTGGGGGTGACAGTTGATATGTTGGCGAAGGTGTTGGCTGATATATAGGTGGGGGTGCTTGGTATGTGAGTGGGGAAGTTCGGTATACCAATGGGGATTTGGGACCCTGTGCAACCATTACTGTCCCTGTATCTTTCTTCTTAGATATACCACCAGACTGCAAGGCTTTGTTGGTGGCTTATAGTGCTTCGAAATTAGTAACCATTCCGCTGTTAATCCCTTCTTCAATTCTCTCGCCTAGCTTGATGATGTCAAAGAATTTGTGGTTTTCAATTACCATCAGTCTCTCATAATACTGCGGGTCCTGTGCCCGGACGAAAAATTTGTTCATTTGTTCTTCAT
This sequence comes from Nicotiana knightiana, assembly GCA_005239525.1. Lineage (NCBI taxonomy): Eukaryota > Viridiplantae > Streptophyta > Magnoliopsida > Solanales > Solanaceae > Nicotiana > Nicotiana knightiana. The sequence continues at coordinate 24,701 of ML428157.1, forward strand.
CTAAAGCAGTCCTGACCTTGGCTGCTTCAGATCTCTAGCGAATGGCATACTTGCGAAAAGTTTCGGTGGGCTTCTTCTTGAGGTTATGGATATAAAATACGTCTAGAGCCTTCTCTGTGTTGAACCTAAACTGATCCATGAAATATGAGGCCATGCCTACCCAGTTGGACCACTTCTTAGGGTCTTGGCTGATGTACCAAGACAAAGCATCTCCGGTGAGGCTTCTCATGAACAATTTCATGCGAATCTTTGTCTTCTCTTCCTACTCCAACCAATTTATCACAATAGGTTCTCAGATGGACCCTGGGATCACCTGTACCATCGAACATCTCGAACTTAGGAGGTTTGTAACCCTCTGGTAGTTCATCATCAGGCTGTATGCAGAGATCTTCATAGTTTAATCCCTCAACTCTTTTCCTTCCTTTGACGCCCTAGACTCGGCTAGTCAATCTCTTGAGTACTTCGGCCAAGTTCTTAATGAGCATATCCTTCTCACTAGATTCAGGTGTGTAACAAATGAGTTGGGTGGAGTGAGGTAGAGTCACCACATATATGGGGTTGTTATGATGGCGTGGAGCCTGAGCATATATGGGGTCATTTGTGGAGCTTTGTGGTTCAGGGATGATCAGTGGGGTGTTTCTCGGAGTGTGGCAAGTGTTGCATTGTGGTGGAGTAGTTTGATTTTTCGGTGGAGTTGTACGGTGGTGAGTTGTGGGAGGGCTCTGTTTGTTTGGGGTGTTCTGAGGAGGTATGGAGTTTTGGGTGTTCGGATGATTGACATCTGGAACACTAAGTGAGAAGGACAAATTCGCCAAGTTTCGCATATGTTCAAGCTCCCCTTGGAGTTTCAACAACCTTTGCTCGAGTTGTGACATAGCATCATTCTGAACCTAAGTACCTTGATTGTCAGGAGCTTCTGTTCGTTCAGCCGTCATTGTGGTTTCCTTTTTGATATTGCTCAAATCTTCCATTTTTCCTTTGCCTTTGCCTTTAAGTGGACTAGGAGGAGGAGGAGGTGGAGGGCCCCTGGATCTTGTGTGATATGATGATGATTCCAGAATGCACGAACTAACCTTTGGGGAGGGGAATAAAATAAAGAAAACAAAAGCAAAAACAAAATGTAGCCAAGTCAGTGAGGATCATGAGAAACTAGTGCAGTATTTAAACACATATTGCAGGGATATAAAAGCATGTCCTAATTTGGGGAGACTCGTTGTGCCCGAGGTAGGCCTAGCGACAAGTTGATTTGGAGAACTTAGATGCCAATAATTACCTCATTTTATTAATGTAAAAGTAGATAAATCTAAAATGACACTGAATAATATAAGTCACTAATGGCACTTGGTCTTATTACATTTGACAAAGAAGGTAAATCTAATCTACTTGGTCCCACAAGGACCTTCCCCAGGCTTGATCTTCTTGTCTCTGCCGATCAGGTTCCCCAAGTCGTGCATGCCCAACAGCAGGTATACTCTTGCTAGATTCCCTCAACATTCTAGCAGTCGGCGACTCTTTTCCTTGTCTTCGCCTCTAGTTCCATCAGGCCATGCTCCAAATATTCCAACTCATTGGATTTGGTAGCCCTTTCCTTCCACTCATTGATCAGTTCCATATCAGTCTTGTGTTGCTCCAGATGCTCGGCCTCGGACTCACGAACCCTTTTGTGCAGTTTATTGTATTTCACTTGGGCCTCAGCAACTTCATCTATGACCCAGTTTCCCCCACCGATTCTCGACTCAACTATCCCTGCTATGCTGTCTTCCAACCATGATAGGTAAAAGGTACATGCCCTGCGTTGTACCTGTCTGGCTCGATGGTGTCCCTCTCTATAATAACCTTTAGATGCCACATATGATGAGCTTCACATTTGTACGGGATGTCGTTGTCCTAAAAATCCGCCTTGTAATAGCTCATTTTAGAAACTCGTGGTATGACTTGCTTCCTGCCTGCCTCATAACCCTGATGGGAACATAAGGGTATATGCCCTTTAAACCGATCAACACCAGGTGCGGAGCATCCCTCGATCTGATGATGAACTCACTAGTAGGGAACCATTCGAACATCTATTGAACCTGGTTCTCGGTCAAATTGTTAAAAAAACTGCGCCCATTCTGTAGCATTTTTCGGTTGAGTAAACCTGTCTGGGATGTAGGTCATTATCTTAGGGTGATGGAAGGCTATATGATCATTCCACGCCCTTCGTGGAAACTCTTGACGATATTGACCCCTTTGGAGATGCTCCAATAACCAAACCTGTAGTAGCAGATTACAACCCTCAAAGTGTTTGAACCCCTTCTAGCAGCGGTCCAAGGCTCGGTATATGTTTGCTATGATCATAGGGATAATGGTATATGTTTTCCCCTCGATCCCCTCCATTAAGGTTTTGGTTACCATAGCCAGTCTAATGTGAATCCTGTCTCCTTTGCTCGGAAATACTATCATACCTAGGAAGCAATCTCCTCCAAGAGGGGGTCATTTCTATGTTGCCAAAATGGAACACAAACCTTTATTTGTCCCAGAACATAGTGGCTGCTTCAATCAACATATTGTTTGGTTAGATATCCAGTAAAGAGGGTAATTTTCCGAGGACCCTCTTCACATGGTATTTATCACTTGGCGAAAGGTCTTCCCACCAATCCAGCAACAATGGTGGTATTCTTTGGACCATGCCGAACCTGGGGACTTCGTGCCTCATTTTATGCAAAATAGATAAGGTTAGACCCTTTCCCCCTCTGGATTCAACTACTTATACATTAGTGATTAGCATATTGGCATTTATTTCTCCAAATTAATGCACATATCGTGATCGCGCCCGTTGGGATTACAAGAACCCCGGTGGACTTTTGGATAAGGCTGTCTTAAAGGGCTTTCATGCGGACAACATATTAACCCGGCTAGGTTTGACCATGATGCATGTACAATTTATAATCAGAGTAGGGTTTCTATGGGGTTTAGACTGGTACCCTCAAACAACTTGAGGGGAAAGGCACAGAACTGTCGACTGCACCGCTGATCGACTAGTTTTACCGCAAATAAGCCTTTTCGAATTTAGGGGGTGATATAAATAGAAAAAGCACAACCACTCATCAAGCGTTGCTATAAGATTTGTATAGGCACGAGTGGAATATGATGTTGAGCATGATTATGCAACAATAAATAAGCAATAAAAGCATGTCGTCATGTATTTGCACGTTATGAAAGCGGTAAATACAACGGTTATGATTGAAAACTAATTACAAAGGAAAACAATAAGAAACATGTCAGTTTCATTTAAAAGAATAAATACTTGGGAAAGTAAACAATTAATTGCACATAAAGGAAAAAGGAAAGGGAAAGGGTTGCATGTTTTAGCAAAATAAAGACAATTTCACAAAGCAGTTTGAAATGGTAAAAGCCTAGAAATCCCTAACAGAGTCGCCATGCTATTGCACCCCCTTTTTCCTCTCCTTTCGGATTAGTCAGGATTTTTGACATTATTGGGACAACTCATTTCCTTTTGCAAAAAGGGATGTGAAGGACTTGAAGAGTCGCCACCTAACGAATTAAGGTGCGTTAGGGTACCTATTAAGGGTTATAATAACACTAATTAAATAACCAGAGATTGGGTAAGGGCTTGAAATAACTCCAAGGGGAAGGTGTTAGGCACCCCTCAAAGTACATAACTGTGGTTCCCGGCCAAACGAACTTTGTGAATTTTAGCAAGTAGCAAATAAGCAGTAAAGTATACACATGGCAACAAGTAATGGTTGTGAAAAGATTCGCAGTTTAAGCACACATATGTAGGGAATAGGGGAGTCCTAAGCTGTTTATCCTATAGGATCATATCAATGCAATGCCCGATAATCACTCCTCAGTGAGGGGCTACACGTGGCATTAATGCACCGGTCATCATATCCATATCTACCCTTTACCCCACCCCTTAGCGGTTATTAAGCAAATTTAATTAGCGATCTCTATGCGTGCTGTTACCCGTCCCTTCTCAAGGGTCCTGGAGGAATTTAGGACCTCTAAGTAAAGGTAGTTCTAGATAGACCCCTAGGGTTTTAAAAGGATAAAATTCTAAACGACAGGCAAGAACAAATAGGACTAATTAGATAAATGCAGGAAAACAGTTATGAGGCTCAGATTTACCTCCACAAGTAATGCACATAATCAGCACGTCTCAAACACAAACAAGAGGTGGTTTCATTAGACAGAGTCCTAAGACAGGATATCTAAGTGAATGTCAATGCACCGAAATATGCAGCTTTATTTTTATAAACTCAGGAGCAGGGGCCTAATCAGTTTGCCTACTGATTTTTAAGCCTGTTAGCCTTTAGACAGTTCAGAAGTTGTTTTTTTCCCCTAAAAGCATACTGTTCTAGATGTTACGAAAGTGCAGGGAGTGTTGCCAGTTTTATCTTAAACAAGATAATCGTATGTGAGATTGTTTTTACTTTTTTCATGAATCAATAGTTAAAACTAGGCGTGTTTAAGCAAATGCAAACATAGTGCATAATACATGATTTCTAAATGCACAGAAACGACAGTTTTATGTCAATGATCCTTAAATTAATATAATTCCAAAAGCATGATTTCTAAATGCACAAAAGGGTTACAAAATGATCGAAACATGATTTTTTGAATGCACAAGAGTAACGACTTTTATGTTAAAGTTGGTTATTATCCTAGGAGCAGTATTTCTAAGCGATAAGCATAAAGCATGGATGAGATGCTGAAACAGTAGACGTGAAATCCTAGGAACTTGATATCTAGTGCATGCTTGACATAGTTTGAATGAACATGCTGGTCCTAAAACATGGATTCTAATGCAGATAGAAATAATGTAAAGCTTAACCATGCTTTCTACCCGATGATATTAACAAAACTATATGGCTACCCTCCCCATTTCACTAGCCATCCCCAATATCTTTTTACAATAATTATTGCAAACCAATAGTTGATTGAATTACATAAATAGATAGAAAAGAAGAAGTTAAATTATAGGGAGCCTGAAGCAGTCCCATATATACCCTGAGGATACCAGATGTTCATAACCTCGACTGTCAGAGTTTCATAGCCTTTCTCATGTACGGGCGTGTCAGAGTTCCCTAAGGACCTCAAGGATCCCGGGCAGTGCTCACACCCAGATTTCATAACCAGAACTGAGTAAGTGCAGTGTGGAAGAGCCAGCCCCAGTGCATCAGATTTCAGAGGGAACTCACAGGAATCCCGAGGCAGTCACACACTGGAGGGGCAGAACCTAAGGACCTAAGAGTAGAGTGAGAGTGCTTGACATAGTTTTGAAAAGGTTTTGATATGAAAACAGTATTGAAAAAAGACTCAGTTGAGTGAAGAAGTTTTATGAAAATAGAGGGGTTGATTAATATCAAAATAGTTAAACAAGATTAGTGTCAACCAAACAAACAACATATCAACCATAGAGCGAGTAGATTCCACATTGCTCAACAATATACTTTCACACATGGGAGTGGGAACTGGGGATACATAGGGCATGTACAGTGAATGCAGAACAGGCAGAAACACAGAGGTCTTGTAGGGGGTTTATGGAATTAGGGGATAACGAATGGTACTAGAACAGTATGAATTCCAGAACAAACAGCCAATGGCATATAATCAGACAACTTAAGGTGACAAAATTTCTTTGCGAAGAAAGGTTCATACTAGAAATCAGACAAACATAAATAGAGCAGATTCAGGCTGGGACATGCCACATGGGATTAAACAAGTTCATAAACATGCTGATCCTAAGTTGGATTAGGACAAAACTAATATGCTGAGTGAAGCAGTAATGTAAACAGGTTAATTACATGTTGAAAAGCTAAACAATGGACGAAAGTAGATTGATGATTAGTAAACTAAAGCAGTAAGTAAACACATCGAGTTTGGAACTTGGATTTAAATCAGAACATACCAATTAAAGAGAAACAAATACTAAGTATAGGGAAGTAGAGTGCAATAATTAGCCTTGGCTTGCAGCCGGCTAATTCAATTGAAGCAGCAAGTAGCAAGAAATAGCAGAAAGTTTTTTTTAAGTGGGAGAGGGAGTTTTTTGAACCAGTGAGTTTGTGTCTAATGAGAATAGAAGAGAGCGCATATATACAGAAGTTTGAGAACTAGGTAAATAAGGTAAGAGTCGAAATTGTTCAGTGATTGAAGAAATTAGTATCAATTAGAGTAAAAATCAGTGCAAGTACTCCCTTAATTAAGGGAGTTATTTCAAACGGTAAAAGACAGGTAACAAATAAGGAAAGAGATTATATATAGATGGGATATAACAACTAAGGAAATAATTCAAACACAGTACAGAGGGAGTCAATTATAGGAAATTAAGGATTCTAACAAAATAGCACTGATTAAAGGAAACTACTACAAACTTCTGGAATAAACTTATTATAGGCAGGGAGAAACAAAATCAGTAACCCTAATAAGCACAATAGGGTAGAAATCATAGAAAATCAGGGATTTAACTAGAAAATAGTACTGATTAGGGGAAATGACCACAAATTTTTGTCAATAGACAAAATAAACATAATATAGGCGGGAAGAAACAAATCATAAACCTTAATAAGCATAATAGGGTAGAAATCATAGAGACTCAGAACATATTCATGAGAAACAGGCATACACTCCAATTTCACGAGCAAATCGGCAAAGACAAACTCAGGATTATAGTGTTAAAACTGGGTTTTAACATAACAAGTTATGAATAAAAAGTAATTTTAATAGAAAGTCGTTTAAACATCAGAGAAAAACATTAAAAAGACCAGAAATATATTTTGATGAAAAGTTCCGGAAACCCTAATGGGATAAAGCGACGCATTGAGAAATCTGTCACGACCCGATTTGCCCTCCGAAAGTTATCGTGACGGCACCTAGTCTCTATGAGTAAGTAAGCCAAAATTTTTTGCAGAAATAATAAAATCAATAGAATAAAGACAGAAAGGAACTCAAGCAGATATAACATAGCTGCTCAGCATGTACACTTTAACTTCCCAAAACCCGGAATGTCATGATAGTCACAAGCTCTGTAATAAATGTAGCTCTATACAATGAAATAGTGGAGAATACATAAGTCTTCTATGCCTATACTAGAGTAGAAGGGGACTCGTAGGATTCTACGGACGCGAAAGAGTTACCTCGCGGTCTCCTAGCAGCTGCTAGACGACTCCTAGCCACGATACTGGGTGATGGTACCTGGATCTGTACTTGGGGAAAACATGCGCAGGAAAGGGCGTGAGTACTCCATATTCGGTACTCCGTAAGTGCCAAGCCTAACCCCAGTCAAGTAGTGACGAGGTCAGGTTGAGGCTCTACTGAGTTTTTAAAACAAGTCAATATAATTTAAAACAGTGAAATATAGATAAGCAATGATAAACAGAATTAATGGATACTGGAAGACTTTATAACAGACAGAGAGCCCTCGGCTCAGCACAACATATATTTCAGTACAGGGGGAAAGCTCCCGGATCTCGGTTCGTAGTCCCAATTAAAATATGAAATGCAGTACATAGAAAAAACTCCCAGATCTCGGTTCGTAGTCCCAATTTAAATATGCATCACAGAAGTATGTCGGATACAACTTAATTAAACAGTTTAGGAAAAACAACAGGCAAGAGTATAATAAAACTACCTAAACATGGTGCAACTAGTAGCAAATAAGAGGAAATCAATTAAGGATAAGTAGGCATGCTTACTCTTAAGCTAACTACTCAGTTAAGACAGGAGACAGTAATATAGGAATGAAAATGAGTGATTTCATGGAACTAAAATGGAATTTTAGCAACAATGACCCGTGTACGCGCTCGTCATCTCACGTACACGGCGTCCACGTAACAAAATCAGTATAAAATGTCTAAGGGGAAGTCCCCAACACAGAATTAGGCAAGCCACTTACCTTGGCTGCGCTAATCAACTCAATACCACCTTCTTGCCACGAGTATCCGACTCCGGTTGGCCCAAATCTATTCAAATCGATTGCATAATGTAAATATCACTTCAAGGGAACAAAATAGCTAATTATTTCTAAGCTAATACGCAAAATTAGGAAATTCTACCAAAAAGTCCCCGGGGCCCACGTCTCGGAATCGGGTAAAATTTATATTTTCCAAACGCCCATTCGCTCATGAACCCACTCGAACAAGATTAGACAAAATCTGAAGTCTAAATCTCCCTAAATCCTCAGATTTCTACTTGGGGAAGTTTCATCCCAATTTCATGGTTTTCACCCACTTTCATTGATTCGATTGAGGAAATTGATAGAGATTATTGATATACAAATGGATTAAGGTTAGAAAACTTTACCTATGATTCTCCTCTTCAAATTCCACTGAAAATCGCCAAGTCCCGAGCTCGCAATCAATTTTGGAGTTATGAATTTCAAACCCTCGGATTTTGATATAACCAGCGCAGGTATTTTGCACCCGTGACACTGGGATCGCACCTGCGGTGCCGCACTGGCGGAAACACTATCGCAGGTGCGAAAACTCATTAAAATGCCTGGGGTTTGCACCTGCTGTGGCCGGGTCGCAGGTGCGGCTCCGCACATGCAGATACTCTTCCATGCCTGTGAGTCAGGCCAGCCTAAGCTATGTCCGCACCTGCGTGCACCCCTTCGCAGCTGCGTGTCCGCACCTGCAGAAATACCATCGCAGGTGCGAGACACCAGAACCAGAATGGTTCAATTTCTCTTAAAGTCCCAAATTCACCCGTTGGGCCTCCAAAACAACCCCGAGGCACCCGAGACCTCAACCAAACCTACCAACTGACCCTAATACCTTGTTCAAACTTGGTCGAGCCTTGAAAACACATCTCATAACATCAAAATCATCAAATATTCATAGATTCAAGCTTAAGAACTTATGAAATTTCTAGAATTCACATCCGATGCCGAAACACGTCAAAACTCATCCGAATGACCTCAAATTTTGCACATAAGTCACAATTGGCATTACGGACCTGCTTTCACTTTCAGAATTCTATTCCGAGTCCGATATCAAAATTTTACCTATCGGCCGAAATTCTAACTTTCGCCAATTCAAGCCTAAATTTACAACCGACCTCGAAAACACATTCCGAACACACTCCTGACCTAGAAATCACCCAACGGAGCTAACGGAGTTGACAAAATTCCATTCCGAATCCGCCTTCACACAGTTCTAGATACAGCCAGATTTCTAAAGCTAAATTCCACATTTATGGACTATGTGTCCAAAATCACCCCAGATTTCATCACTCAATGCTTCGACAAGTTCCAATAACATAAATAGACATGGGAGAAGCGGTTAATAGGGGATCAGGGCGCTAATTCTTAAAACGACCGGCCGGGTCGTTACATCCTCTCCCTCTTAAGAAAATTATTTGTCCTCGAATGAGTAAAGAAACATACCTGAAGCTGTGAAAAGATGAGGGTACTGACTCCGCATATCCTGCTCGGTCTCCCAAGTCGCCTCCTCGACTGGCTAACCCCTCTACTGAATCTTAACTGAGGCAATATTCTTCGATCTGAGCTTTCTGACCTACTTGTCCTAAATAGCCACAGGTTCCTCAACATATTATAGATCCTCGTCCAACTGTACTGAGCTGAAATACAAAACATGAGTCGGGTCACCGTGATACTTTCGGAGCATAGAGACGTGGAACATCAGATGAACCCTTGCTAGGCTGGGAGGTACGGCTAGCTCATAAGCAACTTCCACAACATGTCACAACACCTCAAAAGGGCCAATAAATTTCGGACTCAGCTTGCCTTTCTTCCCGAACCTCATGACGCCTTTCATAGGAGATACCTGAAGCAAAACCCGATCACCATCCATAAATGCCAAGTCACGAACCTTCCTGTCTGCATAGTTCTTCTGCCTGGACTGAGTTGTGCGAAGTCTCTCCTGAATCACCTTCACCTTCTCCAGGGCATCCTGAACCAAGTCTGTACCCAACAATCGAGCCTCGCCCGGATCGAACCATCTCATGGGAGACCTGCACTGCCTACCATAAAAAACCTCATACGGCGTCATCTAAATGCTGGACTGGTAGCTGTTGTTATAAGCAAACTCTGCAAGAGGCAAGTATCGATCCCATGACCCTCCAAAATCTATCACACAAGCACGAAGCATATCCTCGAGAATCTGAATCGTGCGCTCGGACTGCCCGTCTGTCTGAGGGTGGAAAGTTGTACTCAACTCTACCCTAGTGCTTAACTCCTGCTGGACGGATCTCCAGAACCGTGAAGTGAACTGTGTACCTCTGTCTGAAATGATAGATATTGGGATACCGTGGAGGCGAACAATCTCTCTGATATAAATCCCATCCAACCTCTCAGATGAATATGTAGTCAGCACTGGAATGAAATGGGCTAATTTGGCCTGCCGATCCACAACCACCCAAATAGCATCATGCTTCCTCAAAGTCCGAGGAAGTCCAACCACAAAATCCATGGTGATCCGCTCCCACTTCCACTCTGGAAGCTCAATCTGCTGAAGTAACCCTCCGGTCTCTGATGCTCACATTTGACTTGCTGACAGTTGAGACACTTGCTACAAACTCCACTATATCCTTCTTCATCCTTCGCCACCAATAGTGTTGTCTCAGATCCTGGTACAGCTTCACGGTACTCGGATGGATGGAATACCGCGAACTATGGGCCTCATCAAGAATCAACTCCTGAAGCCCATCCATGTTGGGCACACAAATACGACCATGCATCCTCATCACCCCGTCATCACCTATGGTCACATCCCTGGCATTACCCCGCTGGAATCTATCCTGAAGAACCAAAAGGTGGGGATCATCATACTGGCGCTCTCTAATATGGTCATAAAGGGAAGATCGAGCAGCCACACAAGCTAATACCCGACAAGGGTTAGAAAGGTCCCATCTCACAAATTGACTGGCTAAGGACTGGACATCTAAGGCCAAAGGCCTCTCAGCTGTATAAAGGTATGCCAAACTCCCCAAACTCTCCGCCCGGAGACTCAAGGCGTCGGCCACCACATTGGCCGTCCCCGGGTGGTATAATATAGTGATGTCATATTCCTTTAGCAACTCCAACCAACTACGTTGGCGCAAATTTAGATCCTTCTGCCTGAATATGTGCTGCAAACTCCGGTGATCCGTGAATATTTCACAGGGAACACCATATAAATAATGACGCCATATCTTCAGGGTGTGAACAATCGCTGCCAACTCGAGATCATGAACAGGGTAGTTTTTCTCATGAACCTTCAACTGTCTGGACGCATAGGCAATCACCCTACCATCCAACATCAACACCGCTCCCAGGCCAATCCTCGAAGCATCACAATAGACTGTCCCGGAACCAGTAGGCAATAACAACACAGGAGCTGTAGTCAAGGCTGTCTTGAGCTTCTGAAAGCTCTCCTTGCACTCCTCAGTCCATATAAAAGATGCACCCTTCTGGGTTAGTCTGGTCATAGGCACTGAAATACATGAAAATCCCTCCACAAAATGACGATAATACCCAGCCAAGCCGAGTAAACTACAAATCTTAGTAGCTGAGGAAAGTTTGGGCCAACTCTGTACCGCCTCCACCTTCTTCGGATCTTCTTGATCCCATCCGGAGACACCACATGGCCTAGGAATGCCACAGAATCAAGCCAAAATTCACACTTAGAAAACTTGGCATGCAACTTCTTCTCCCTCAATGTCTGAAGCACGGTCCTCAAGTGCTGTTCATGGTCCTCCTGGGACCGAGAATATACCAGAATGTCATCAATGAACTAAATGACAAAAGTATCAAGATAAGGCTGAAATATGTTGTGCATCAGGTGCATGAAAGCTTCTGGGGCATTGGTCAGCCCAAATGACATAACAAGGAACTCGTAGTGGCCATATCTGGTCCTGAAGGCAGTCTTCGGGATATCCGGTTCTCCAATCTTCAACTGATGATAAACCGAACGAAGATCAATTTTGGAGAACACCCTTGCACCCTGTAACTGGTCAAATAGATCATTAATGTGAGGTAATGGGTACTTGTTCTTCACTGTCACCTTATTCAGCTTCCGGTAGTCAATACACATACGCATCGAGCCATCCTTTTTCTTCAAAAATAACACCGGAGCACCCCAAGGTGATAATTTGGGCCAGATGAATCCCTATTTAAGCAACTCCTGTAACTGCTCCTTCAACTCCTTCAACTCAAGAGAAGCCATGCGATAAGGAGGAATGGAAATGGGCTGAGTGCCCGACAACAAGTCAATGCCGAAATCAATGTCTGTATCGGGTGGCATACCCGGAAGATCAACTAGAAATACGTTAGAGTAGTCCCTGACAACTGGAACTTACTCAACTGTAGGGGTCTCAACACTAACATCTCTCACATAAGCCAAATATGCATCACACCCCTTTTCAACCACCCGCTGAGCCTTAAGAAAATAAATGACTCGGTGGGGAGTGTGCTCTAAGGAACCTCTCCACTCTAACATCGGTAATCCTGGCATAGCCAGCGTCACGGTCTTGGCGTGACAATCAAGAATAGCATAGTAGGGAGACAACCAGTCCATACCCAATATAACATCGAAATCTACCATACTGAGTAGTAATAAATCAGCTCTGGTCTCAAAACCACTGATAGCAATCAAACATGACCGATATATGCGGTCCACAATAAGAGAATCTCCCACCGGAGTAGAAACATAAACATGGGAACTCAAAGAATCCCAAGATATCCCCAGATGTGAAGCAAAATAAGAAGACACATATGAATATGTAGAGCCGGGGTCAAATAATACCGATGCATCCCTATGACAAACGGGAACAATACTTGTGATGACTGAATCTGAAGCAATGGCCTCGGATCGGGCCGTAAGAGCATAGTACCTGGCTTGGCCTCCCCCTCTAGGGCGACCTCGACCTCCCCGACCTCCACCTCGAGTTGCTTGAGGTGGTGGAGTAGTAGCTGGGGCTGGAAGAATAGCTGGAGGACCTGGTGGAAGACGTGGGGCCTGATAAGTCTGAGGTGGTGCACCTTGATAAGCCTGAGATGGTGTTCCCCTCCTCGCTCTGGGGAAATCTTTGATAATATGACGAGGGTCACCATACTCAAAGAAACCCCTCGAAGGACGTGGTGGCCATTGCTGACTCTGAACTGGCCTGCTGGACTGGCCAGTCATAGCACCTCGAGCAGGAGGCACCTGAGATACTGGGGGTGCATAATAAGGCTCCTGAGGTCTAGGAGGAGCTGGAATACCACTAGCTGTTGGGAGAGCCGAATGAACGGGGCGACTCACAAAACCCCTACCATAGCGTTCTGCTGGTGCACGGGCTCCTGAAAAATGACCAGTCTCTCGAGACCTCTTGGCCTCTCTCTCCTCCCTATCCCGGGCTAACATAGTCTCAATCCTCCGGGAAATACTCACGTCCTGCTGGTAAGTAATATCGGTCTCCAGCTCTCTGGCCATGCTGGTCCAAATACTAGGGTGGAGTCCCTTAATAAAGCGTCGAACCCTCTCTCTGACAGTGACAACCAAAGTTGGTGCATGGCGAGCCAAATCGCTAAAACGGACTGCATACTCTAACACAGTCATGGTACCCTAGAGTAGCTTCTCAAACTCTGCACGCCAAGCATCCCTGAAGCTCTGAGGGACAAACTCAAGTAAGAACATCTCAGATAACTGAGCCCAAGTAAGTGAAGCTGCCTCGTCTGGGCTACTAAGCTCAAAAGCACGCCACTACTGATAAGCTTCTCCCCTCAGCTGGAAAGCAGTGAAAGAAACCCCACTCGTTTCCATAATACCCATAGTGCGGAGAATGCGATGACACCCTTCGAGAAAACCCAGGGCGTCATCCGAAGCTAGTCCGCTGAACTCAGGTGGGTGGTACTTCTTGTACCTCTCAAGCCGGAGCTGCTTTGCCTCAGGAACAACTATACTAGTATCATGTTGAGCTGGCGCTGCTAGGGGTATAGGAATATACTCTGGAACCTGCCCAATATGAACCCTCTACTCAGGAGTACGGGCTGCAGGAGTCTGTGCCCGTCCCTTGGCCTGGGATGTAGCTGGAGCTATCGGGAGTAGTCTCGCCAAAGACAGAGTACTGAAGGCACTCAAGAACTGGGCCAATGTCTCCTGGAGGTCTGGAGTAACAGCAAGGACCTCCTGTGCCCCTCCAACTGTAGCTGCTGGGGGCTCCTCTGCCTCTGCCTTTACTCTAGCCGATGCTCGGGCTGCACCGCGTACTCGTCCTCTGCCCCGACTCCTGCCTCTGGTGGCTCTGGCTGGGAGCTCGGGAGCCTGGTCATCAATACATCCGGTATGGGTACGAACCATATGCAAGCAAGAATAGAATAGAGTTTAAGAATTTGAGGACAATACCAAGCACGATAAGGAATTCCAAAGAATTTGATTGTTCTTAACAGTTACATAGCCTCTCGAAGATGGATACGGACGTCTCCGCACCGATCTGCGAGACTCTAATAAACCGTCTTGTGACTTGTGACTCCTATGAACCTAGACGCTCTGATACCAACTTGTCACGACCGGGTTTGCCCTCCGAAAGGTATCGTGACGGCACCTAGTCTCTACGACTAGGTAAGCCAAATTATTTTGAAGAAATAATAAAATCAATAGAATAAAGACAGAAAGGAACTCAAGTATATATAACATAGCTGCTCAGCATGTACACTTTCACTTCCCAAAACTCGAAATGTCACGATAGTCACAAGCTCTGTACTAAATGTAGCTCTATACAATGAAATAGTGTAAAATACATAAGTCTTCTATGCCTATACTAGAGTAGAAGGGGACTCGTGGGATTCTGCGGACGCGGCAGAATTACCTCACGGTATCCTGGCAGCTGCTAGACGACTCCTAGCCCCGATACTGGGTGTTGGTACCTGGATCTGCACATGGGGAAAACATGCGCAGTAAAGGGTGTGAGTACTCCACATTCGGTACTCCGTAAGTGCCAAGCCTAACACCAGTCAAGTAGTGACGAGGTCAAGTTGAGGCTCTACTGAGTTTTTAAAACAAGTCAATATAATTTAAAACAGTGAAATATAGATAAGCACTGATAAACAGGATTAATGGATACTGGAAAAATTTATAACAGACAGAGAGCCCTGGGCTCAACACAGCATATATCTCAACAGTAAATGTGCAATGCAGTACAAGGGGAAATCTCCCGGATCTCAGTCCGTAGTCCCAATTTAAATATGCTATGCAGTACAGGGGAATGCTACCGGATCTCCGTCCGTAGTCCCAATTTATATATGTATTTCAGTACAGGGGGAAAGCTCCCGGATCTTGGTCCGTAGTCCCAATTTAAATATGAAATGCAGTAGAGGGGGAAAGCTCCCAGATCTCGGTCCGTAGTCCCAATTTAAATATGCATCACAGAAGTATGTCAGATACAACTTAATTAAACAGTTTAGGAAAAACAACAGGCAAGAGTAGAATAAAACTACCTAAACATGGTGCAACTAGTAGCAAATAAGAGGAAATCAATTAAGGACAAGTAGGCATGCTTACTCTTAAGATAACTACTCAGTTAAGACATGAGACAATAATATAGGAATGAAAATGAGTGATTTCATGGAAGTAAAAATGGAATTTTAGCAATAATGACCCGTGTACGTGCTCGTAACCTCACGTACACGGCGTCCACATAACAAAATCAGTATAAAATATCTAAGGGGAAGTCCCCAACACAGAATTAGGCAAGTCACTTACCTTGACTGCGCTAATCAACTCAATACCACGCTCTTGCCACGAGTATCCGACTCCGGGTGGCCCAAATCTATTCAAATCGATTGCATAATGTAAATATCACTTCAAGGGAAAAAAATAGCTAATTATTTCTAAGATAATACGCGAAATTAGGAAATTCTCCCAAAAGGTCCCCGGGCCTACGTCTCGGAATCGGTTAAAATTTATATTTCTCGAACACCCATTCGCTCATGAACCCACTCGAACAAGAATCAACAAAATCCGACGTCGAAATCTCCCTAAATCCTCAGATTTCTACTTGGGGAAGTTTCATCCCAATTTCATGGTTTTTCATCCACTTTCATTGATTAGATTGAGGAAATTGATAAAGATTATTGATATACAAATGAATTAAGGTCAAAAAATGTTACCTATGATTCTCCTCTTCAAATTCCACTGAAAATCGCCAAGTCCCGAGCTCACAATCGATTTTGGAGTTATGAATTTCAAACCGTTGGATTTTGATATAACCAGCCCAGGTATTTAGCACCTGCGACACTAGGATCGCACCTGCGGTGTCGCACTGGCGGAAACACCATTACAGGTTCGGAAACTCATTAAAAGACCTGGGATCGCACCTGCGGTGGCTGGGTTACAGGTGCGGCTCCGCACATATAGATACTCTTCCACACCTGCGAGTCGGGCCAACCTAAGCTACGTCCGCACCTATGTGCACCCCTTCGCACCTACGTGCCTGCACCTGCGGAAATACCATCGCAGGTGCGAGACACCAGAACCAGAATGGTTCACTGCTCTTAAAGTCCCAAATTCACCCGTTGGGCATCCAAAACAATCCCGAGGCTCCCGGGACCTCAACCAAACCTACCAATTGACCTTAATACCCTGTTCAAACTTGGTCGAGCCTTAAAAATGCATCTCATAACATCAAAATCATCAAATACGCATAGATTCAAGCCTAAGAACTTATGCAATTTCTAGAATTCACATCCGATGCCGAAACACGTCAAAACTCATCCGAATGACCTCAAATTTTGCACACAGGTCACAATTGGCATTACAGACCTACTTTCACTATCGGAATTCCATTCCGAGTCCGATATCAAAATTTCACCTATCGGCTGAAATCGCCGAAATTCTAACTTTTGCCAATTCAAGCCTAAATATACAACCGACCCCGAAAACACATTCCGAACATGCTCCTAATCCTGAAATCACCAAACGGAGCTAACAGAGTCGACGAAATTCCATTCCGGATCCGTCTTCACACAGCTCTAGCTACGGCCAGATTTCTAAAGCTAAATTCCACATTTATGGACTATGTGACCAAAATCACCCCGGATTTCATCACTCAATGCTCCGACAAGTTCCAATAACATAAATAGACATGGGAGAAATGATTAATAGGGGATCGGGGCGCTAATTCTCAAAACCACCGGCCGGGTCATTACAAAATCGAAAGGTTTATCATAAAACAAACAAAAATAGCTCAGAAAAATCCCAGATCTGTTATAGATCTAAGAGTACAATAGAAGAGGTTAGGGTTTTCTAGGAAATAACCCAGAAATAGAGAGACCGACTTAGAAACCCATAGGTCTAGTCGGAAAAAAGAAAGATCTTACTCGATCGAGCCATGGTGGCCTGAGAATGGTAAGCACGGACTCAGGGGAGGGAAGTGAACGACCACTGGTCCCTTGAGGACCTCGAGACGACAAGAAACCGTGCACCATTAAAGGCTAGGGGTGGTAGAGAATCCATCATAGTCGACAGTAGGCAAGCAACGACGAGGAGAAATTAGGTTAGGGCTTGGGGTATTTTGGGTCAGATATAGTTAGGTGTTTGGGCTGGTCTAATTAGGAAAAAATTGAAATAGAATAGGATATTTTTTAAATACAGAATTTAAATTAATTAAAATAATTTGTAAATGACTAATAATTATAAAAAAAATGAATTTTATGCATAGAAAATAGTTTAAAAATTATTATTTAGTATTTAAAAATACAAATGACTAATTTCTGGTAAAAAATAATACAAAATAATATGCTTGAGCTATAATTGCAAAGTTATTGTGATTATAGCCAAAAGGTGCCAATTTGGTTATATATGAAATAATTTTGTCTTAATAGGACCATAAATAATAAATTAAATCAAGAAATATTTTTTTAAAAAATCATTTGTGATGCAATTTTGTAATTATTTATTTGGAATAAAATACTGAACAAATTAATAAAATGTAGAAAAGTTATGGAAAAACCAATTGCTACTAATGCATGATTTTGAGGGTATTTATGCAATTTAGAAAAAAATATTTTGGAAAAAATTGGGTATCAACAAGTATCAGTACAACCGACCCCATGTACTGAGTAAGTGCTGAGTCTAACCTCGACGAAGTAGTGACGAGGTCAAGGCGGGCAATTATAACTTAACCTGCAACATTATATATAATAAAGAAATAAAACAATTCTACACAAACAAGAAAGATAAACAACAACAATAAATAAAAGAACTCAGTCGCCTATTCCAGGTCTCAACAGTAACCAAGATCTCACACGAATTTCAAAATTTCCGAACTTCACATTAAAATAACTGTATGTAGAGAATATGAGAAACAATAGAGTAAAATAGTAAATTTTCCAAATTTTTGTGTTTAAAATCAGTAAAACATAAATGTCCTCCCTTATCACTTTCTTGTTGCGGCGTGCAACCCGACCCCACCTGTTCACCCTTATCACTATCTTTTATCTCACCTGTCCACCCTTATCACTATCTTTTATCTCGTCTGTCCACTCTTATCACTATCTTGTTGTCCATCCTTATCACTTCAATTTATTTATTAATTTAAAACTTTCACAATTCAGGACAAGTCTTTCACGATACTTTTATCTCAACAATTGTAAACAGAAAACTGTACTTCTCATAAACTTATCAATATTATCTCAAAATTGAACCAACAGGAATGCACATATATCTCGTAAAACAATGTCAACCCACTCAATTTATGTACCATAATGGAACGAAGGAAAACAACTAATACTTTTCCAACAATAATTAAAACAAGACTTAACAACAAATTAACAAAACCAAGTAGTCGTAGAAACATCAATGAGCATAAAACAAATAAGCCATAAATGAATAAATTGGAAACAGGGAAGGAATCATGTTTAATAGACAATTTGGTGGTGCATAGATACTCGTCACCTCATATATACACCACACACATGAAATTTCACATAGCAACTAAGTTGGGGATTCCTATTCCCTCAAGTCAAGGTTAAACCAAACATTTACCTCAAATTCACAGGCCACTCACTGCTCAATTACAACTTTTTCCTTAGAATCTTGCTGTAATCCGCTCGAATCTACTCATAATTAGATTAATATCATTAATTAATGTTAAAGGAACTAACTTTACTAAAAATTATAATTTTTCCTAAGTTTTCTCAAAAAATGTTAACACCTGACCCCGGGCCCGCTTGGTCCAAATTCAGGGTTCGGACCATATTACGTTTACCCATTCACCCCGAGCCCGAATATGTAATTAATTTCGAAATCTGACCTCAATTCGAGGTAAAAATTTGATTTTTACAAAATTCTCTAATTCTTCCCAAATCCTCACTTTTTACCATGAAAATTCTTGATTTTTGATTTAAAAGTGATGAAAAATATTGGGTAATTGAAATATAACTAAAAAAACGAGTAGAGAACACTTAACCCAATCCCTATGATGAAAATCTCCTAAATTCGAGCTCACTAACTCAAAATATGACCGAATGAATAAACTCGAGTTTTATATATTTTTTTGCCAGCTATTCTGTCTCTTTTCTTGTATCAAACGATCCCGCTAATTGGGTTTTATGTCTCCAATGGAATCCTTGTGAAATTCTAGTCAAGTTAGGCTTTTGAATCACTCAATTTGACCTTATAATGAATGAGATATGTAGGTTTTAATATTTGCAAATGGTGCAGATTTTTAAATACGCCGCCAGTGGTAATTTCGTAATTAATCTGAAAAATCTGGCAACCTTAGTAAAATGACCATAAAATCCTCATACGATTTCCAAATTCAACGATTCTTTTTGCTACGGGTCCGTAATTATGATATGGATCTAATAATTCATTAAAAATAGAAATCGGAGCTCACTTTTTTAATATTATATCATTTATGCTTGAAGAAACGACGTCGAAGCAGAAGAAAAAAACGAGTGCAACACAACCCAAACCTATTCGAAACTCACCCGAGCCCTCGAGGCTCTAAACCAAACATGCACACAAGTCTAAAAGCATCATACGGACTTGCTCGTGCGATCAAATCATTAAAATAACATGTAAAACTATGAATTAAACCTCAAAACTCATTATTTTTCTCAAGAACACTTAAACTTCACTATTTATTAACCGGACGTCCGAATCACGTCAAATAAATTCCGATTCTCACCAAATGTTGCAGACAAGGCTTAAATATAATAAAAAATCTGTATCGATCTCCGAAACAAAAATACGGGCCCAATACCAACGGTTTCAAACGTTAAGTCATTTATTTATTTCATTAACAATTCAGCAAAATAATTTCTTTCAAAAATTGATTTCTAAGGCTTGGAACCTCGGAATTCAATTCCGGGCATACACCCAAGTCTCATATTTTACTGCAGACCTTCCAGATTGTCAAAACACAGATCTGGGTTCGTTTACTCAAAATGTTGAATCAAGTCAACTAAAATCAAATATTTAATTCTAAAATTTATTATTTCTCATCACAAAATGAGATGGGACTTCGAATCCTCAGGAGCATATCACTACCTATACAACAATGGTGAAGGGGAACGACTTGGCTCCTCACGAGATTAAGTCAGTCATACTGAAGAAATTCTGGGAGACCCTCACGAAAGAGACCCTGACATATAATTCGCTTTTACCCGAGCACTCGATAGATTCCTTCAGGGTGCTCGCGGATTCTTTTATCAAGGACCATGCCAGGGAAAAGAAGGTAGAGAAACTGAAAGGTCGACATATTCAGGATCGCACAAGAAGAGTCTGAATTGCTGCGGGATTCGTGACCAGATTCCAGAAAGAAACGATGTTTTACCGGTCATACCAGACGAATGGGAAGGATAAACATTTACTAAAGGGATGCTAAGTTATATCCCATACTCTAATATTAAGATGAGTCGTAGTAATTCATATGAGCTTGAAGGGATTAAGACCATTCATGAGATTATAGAGGATTTGTGACTATGTTATTGTAAGACCCCGTAAGTTTAACAACATTGATACCGTTATATACATTTGATATGATATTTTGAGTGGAACATTTTTGTAAAAAATTTGAATAGTATGATTTTATATAGTTATTAATATTACTACTTTCGAACATGCTTTAAATTATACACAGAATATAAGAAAGTTTATGAGATTTTCTTTATTGGGAAGATAGAAATTATTTTCTCACAAGAAAAGAAGGTTATCTTTTTACCATTTTAAGAATTAAGCGTACGAAAATTTGTACTCTTTATATGAGATTAGGAAAATTTGAAGCTGAGAAAATATATGTATTTTTACATGGATATTTTAATGACTTAATAGTGTATGTATTGAATTTATATGGTACCATAAACTATTTTTGAGGTTATAAGTATTCTTGCTATTTCAAACAAGTGATAAATAAATTCGTGAAGGTGATAGGGTAAGCGAATCGAAGAAACTAAGTTTCGTTGAAGTTGGATAATTTGGGATAAAATACGGTCCAAACTATAATACCCGATATTTATGGACTAGCACCATACAAGGAACCACATGACCATGACAGTAAGGTGTATAAAGTATGTTAAAAGTAAGTAGTATTTTACGTAATTTGAGATAATTATTAATTATTTGGATAATTGGATAATTAATGATTTTTGGTGGGAGATTAGATAATTGATTATAAGCTTCGAATAAGCTTAATCCTCCCCCTCCCCCCCCCCCCCCCCCCCCCCCCCCNTGGCATCAAGTTATGCCCCATTTGTGACTCTTAACTTATAATGCAAGGTGGCATACTTAGAAGAAATGGTTTGCCAAGTCACCTTACAAAGTGGGGCGTACACCAAAAAATTAAAAAACCCTCACTTTGTATGTCTACAATATAATGGAAAGGTTTAGCAATTCATATAAGACTTCTTAAATTCAAAGAGAGATATTATATGATTTTGAATGGAAACATGATTTGCTTAAAAAATTCATACAAGATCATGTAATAGCAGCGTGAAAGGTAATTCTAAGAGAATACGGTATAATCTTTCTCAGGAATATCATACAGATTTTTTTCTACTTTGATCTTGCCATCACGTGTTTTGTCGTGTGTTAGAGAGATTGTCAAGAGAACCAGCTCAGGTATATTAAGGCTATCCCTTCTTTCTTTTGGCATGATCCAAATAATGATAGGTAAACGTAATTCTATTCATAAGTGGTTATAATCTTAGTAGCTAAGGATGTCTACATTATTCATTCCTGTAAAAAGATATTCAAGCATGTCTAAGTACGTTCCTAAGTCTCTATTGAGATATATGATAAAGATGTTAATGTTTATAATATAGTGATACATACATCTTCATGCTTACCACCATGCTACGATCGGCCGGCCAGTCATGAATTTACCACCGGGTTACGACCGGTTGGGCAGTCATGCATTTACTATCGAGCTACGGCTGGTTATGAAGTTATACATTTACCGTCGAGTTACGTCCGTTCGGGCAGTCATGCATTTACCACCGCGCAACGGCCGGTCGGACAGTTACCACTGATTAGTTGGACAATCATGCATCATAAGATATGGATAATTGTCTCAAAGAGAAGCATTATATACATATATGTATAATAAGTATGCATATATGGTGGCACTTCAGAGATTCAAGTTGATTTAATGTTGACTTATTGTTATGTTTCAGTTCCGTCTTACATACTCGGTACATTATTCGTACTGACATCCTTTTTTGGGGATGCTGCATTCATGCTTGCAGGTATAGATAATCAGTTTGATGAGCCCTCATAGTAGACGAGGTTGGCATTCAACGAAGTATCGGTAAGACTCCACCTCATTCGGAGTGTAGTCGAATCAATAAGTCATCGTGTCAGAGTTTTGCTACAGACTTATGGGTAGGCTGGTACCCAATCCGATTTAATACCAAACAATCTTAGAGGCTTTATAGACAGAGGTTCATTTTGTAAAGTATGTCAAAGTCCTTGATGGCCCATATGTATTCATGTTTTAAGAATAATGGTTCATTGATACAACGGTTGCCCACTTATAGTTATACATTACAAGTTGTGTCCATGTTGGCCCATGATAGTCAGAAATGAAATAAGTTAAGGAGTGGTTCGCTCGGGCTAGTATGACACCGGGGGCCAGCCACGCCTCTGCAGGTTTGGGGTCGTGACAAAGTGGCATCAGAGTAGGTCGTGTCCTAGGGAGTCTACAAAGTCGTGCCTAGTAGAGTCTCACTTATGGGTGTGTTGCACGCCACATTTATAATTGAGAGGCTATAAGGCGTGTAGGAAATGTTACCCTTCTTTTGTTTCCAAATCATTCCATAGAGCTGAGTTGTAAGAATATAGTATGAAGCTTCCACCGAATTTTGTATGCACCAAAAGTGCAGGTATTGTAGTAGAGCTGTAAGGAGTGGATCTAATTTCCACCTATGCGAAAGGGAGGTTATGAAAGTGATAGAAGATACGATGCGATATTGAAAGGTAAGTAAGGTAAATGTGAAGAGGATACGAGATACTCAAGTACAAGAGGTTGTGAATAGTCGAGACTTCGGATATAGTTTAGGTTTTAGTTTAGTTTACAGAGGAGACCCTAGTGAAATTTTTTATAAATCTCTAAGAGTTAACATTCGAGGACGAATGTTATAAAGGGGGAAAAGATGTTACATCCCGTACTTTAATATTAGGATGAGTCGTAGTAATGCATATGAGCTTGAAGGTATGAAGACCATTCATGAGGTTATAAAGGATTTGTGACTATGTTATTGTAAGACCCCGTAAGTTTAACAATATTAATACTGTTATATACATTTGATATGTGAGTGGAACACTTTTGTAAAAAGTTTGAAAAATATATTTTTATATAGTTATTAATATTACTACTTTCGAATATACTTTAAATTATACACAGAATATGAGAAAGTTTATGAGATTTCTTTATTGTAAAGATAAAAATTATTTTCTCACAAGAAAAGAAGGTTATCTTTTTACCATTTTAAGAATTAAGCGTACGAAAATTTGTACTCTTTATATGAGATTAGGAAAATTAGAGGTTGAGAAAATATATGTATTTTTACATGAATATTTTAATAACTTAATAGTGTATGTATTGATTTTATATGGTACCATAATTTATTAATATTTTAATAGTAATACTTTAGGATGAGGACAAGACTAATTTCGAGGTTATAAGTATTCATGCTATTTCAAACAAGTGGTAAATAAATTCGTGAAGGTGAAAGGGTAAGCGAATCAAAGAAAATAAGTTTCGTTGAAGTTTGATAATTTGGGATAAAATACGGTCCAAGCTAAAATATCTGGTATTTATGGACTAGCGCCATACGCGGCACCACATGTCCATGACAGTAAGGTGTATACAGTATGTTAAAAGTTAATAGTATTTTAAGTAATTTGAGATAATTCTTAATTATGTGAATAATTGGATAATCAATGATTTTTGGTGGGAGATTAGATAATTGATTATAAGCTTAAGATAAGCTTAATCCCCCTCCCCCCATGTGGCATCACGTTATGACTCATTTGTGACTCTTAACTTACAATGCAAGGTGGCATACATAGAAGAAATGGCTGGCCAAGTCACCTTACAAAGTGGGCCTACATCAAAAAATTGAAAAACCCTCTCTTTGTATGTCTACAACATAATGGAAAGGTTTAGCAATTCATACGAGACTTCTTAAATTCAAAGAGAGATATCATATGGTTTTGAATGGAAACATGATTTTCTTAACAAATTCATACAAGATCATGTAATAGCAGCGTTAAAGGTAATTCTAAGAGAACATAGTATAATATTTCTCAAGATTATCATACGGATTTTTCCCTACTTCGATCTTGCCATCACGTGTTTTGTCGTGCGTTAGAGGGATTGTCAAGATAATCGGCTAAGGTATATTAAGGCTATCACTTCTTTCTTTTGGCATGATCCAAGTAACGATACATAAACGTAATGCTATTCATAAGTGGTTCTACTCCTAGTAGTTAAGGATGTCTACATTATTCATTCCTGTAAAAAGATATTCAAGCATGTCTAAGTACGTTCCTAACTCTATATTGAGATATATGATAAATATGTTAATGTTTATAATATAGTGATACATGCATCTTCATGCTTACCACCATTCTACGATCGGTCGGGCAGTCATGCATTTACTACCGAGTTACGGCCGGTAAGGCAGTCATGCATTTACTATCGAGCTACAGCTGGTTGGGAAGTTATACATTTATCATCGAGCTACGTCCGGTCGGGCAGTCATGCATTTACCACAGCGCAACGGCCGGTCGGACAGTTACCACTGATCAGTTGGACAATCATGCATCATAAGATATGGATAATTGTCTCAAAGAGAAGCATTATATACATATATGTATAATAAGTATGCATATATGGTGGAACTTCAGGGATTCAAGTTGATTTAATGTTGACTTATTGTTATGTTTTAGTTCCGCCTTACATACTCGGTACATTATTCGTACTGACGTCCTTTTGTTGGGGACGCTGCATTCATGCTTACAGGTATAGATAATCAGTTTGACGAGCCCTCATAGTAGACGAGGTTGGCATTCAACGAAGTATCAGTAAGACTCCACCTCATTCGGAGTGCAACCGAGTCAATAAGTCATCGTGTCAGAGTTTTGCTACAGAATTATGGGTAGGCTGGTATCCTATCCGATTTGATTTCAAACAATCTTAGAGGCTTTGTAGACAGAGATTCATTTTGTAAAGTATGTCAAAGTCATTGATGGCCCATATGTATTCATGTTTTAAGAATTATGGTTCATTGATACAACGGTTGCCCACTTATAGTTATACATTACAAGTTGTGGCCATGTTGGCCCATGATAGTCAGAAATAAAATAAGTTAAGGAGTGGTTTGCTCGGGCTAGTACGGCACCGGGGGCCAGCCACGCCTCTGCAGGTTTGGGGTCGTGACAAAGTGGCATCAGAGCAGGTCGTGTCCTAGGGAGTCTACAAAGTCGTGCCTAGTAGAGTCTCACTTATGGGTGTGTTGCGCGCCACATTTAATTGAGAGGCTATAAGGCGTGTAGGAAATGTTACCTTTATTTTGTTTCCAGATCGTTCCATAGAGCTGAGTCATAAGAATTTAGTATGAAGCTTCCACCAGATTTTGTATGCACCAAAAGTGCAGGTATCGTAGTAGAGCTTTAAGGAGTGGATCTAATTTCCACCTATGCGGAAGGGAGGTTGTGAAAGTGACAGAAGATATGATGCGAGATTGAAAGGTAAGTAAGGTAAAGGTGAAGAGGATACGAGATACTCAAGTACAAAAGGTTGTGAATAGTCGAGACTTCCGATATAGTTTAGGTTTTAGTTTAGTTTACAGAGGAGACCCTAGTGAAACGTTTTATAAATCTTTAAGAGTTAACATTCGAGGATGAATATTTTAAAGGGGATGTTACATCCCGTACTTTAATATTAGGATGAGTCATAGTAATCCATATGAGCTTGAAGGAATTAAGACCATTTATGAGGTTGTAAAGGATTTGTGACTATGTTATTGTAAGACCCCGTAAGCTTAACAACATTAATACTGTTATATACATTTGATATGATATTTTGAGTAGAACATTTTTGTAAAAAGTGTGAAAAATATATTTTTATATAGTTATTAATATTACTACTTTCGAATATGATTTAAATTATACACAGAATATGAGAAAGTTTATGAGATTTTTTTTATTGTAAAAATAGAAATTATTTTTTCACAAGAAAAGAAGATTTTCTTTTTACCATTTTAAGAATTAAGCATACGAAAATTTATACTCTTTATATGATATTAGGAAAATTAGAAGTTGAGAAAATATATGTATTTTTACATGGATGTTTTAATAAAATAATAGTGTATGTATTGATTTTATATGATTCTATGATTTAATAATATTTTAATAGTAGTACTTTAGGATGACGATAAGACTATTTTTGAGGTTATAAGTATTAATACTATTTCAAACAAGTAAAAAGTAAATTCATGAAGGTGAAAGGGTAAGCGAATCGAAGAAAATGAGTTTCGTCGAAGTTTGACAATTTGGGATAAAATACTGTCCAAGCTATAATACCCGAAATTTATGGACTAACGTCGTACAAGGTACCACATGACCATGATAGTAAGGTGTATAAAGTATGTTAAAAGTGAGTAGTATTTTAAGTAATTTGTGATAATTTTTTAATTATGTGGATAATTGGATAATTAATAATTTTTGGTGGAAAATTAGCTAATTAATTGTAAGCTTTGGATAAGCTTACCCTCCCCCCTCCCTCCTCCCCCAAATGTGGCATCAAGTTATGCCCCATTTTTGACTCTTAACTTACCATTCAAGGTGTCATACTTAGAAGAAATGGTTGGCCAAGTCACCTTACAAAGTGGTGCCCACACCTAAAGATTACAAAACACCTTTCTAATTCACTTTGTATGTCTACAATATAATGGAAAAGATTAGAAATTCATACAAGACTTCTTAAATTCAAATAAAGATATCATATGGTTTTGAATGGAAACATATTTCCTTAACAAAATTCATACAATATCATGTAATAGCAACGTGAAAGGTAATTCTAAGAGAACAGGGATCTTTCTCAAGAATATTATACGATTATTTTCCTACTTCGATCTTGCCATCACATGTTTTATCGTGTGTTAGAAGGATTGTCAAGAGAACCGACTCAGCTATTTAAGGCTATCCCTTCTTTCTTTTGGCACAATCCAAGTAACGATATGTAAACGTAATATTATTCCATAAGTGGTTCTACTCTTAGTAGTTAAGGATATCTACATTATTCATTCCTATAAAAAGATATTCAAGCATGTCTAAGTACGTTCCTAAGACTCTATTGAGGTATATGATAAAGATGTTAATGTTTATAATATAGTGATACATGCATCTTAATTCTTACCACCATGCTATGACCGATCGGGCAGTCATGCATTTACCACCAGGCTACGACCGGTTGGGAAATCACGCATTTACTACCAAGATACGATCGGTTAGGCAGTTACACATTTACCATCGAGCTATGGACGGTCGGACAGTCATGCATTTACCAATGCGCTACGGCCGGTCGGGCAGTTATCACTGATCAATTGGGCAGTCATGCATCATAAGATATGGACAATAGTCTCAAAGAGAAGCGCATTGGTACTGACGTCCTTTTGTTGAGGACACTACATTCATGACTGAAGGTATAGATAATCAGTTTGATGACCCTCATAGTAGATGAGGTTCACATTCAGCGAAGGATCGGTAAGACTCCACCTCATTCAGACTGTAGTGGCCTATAAGTCATCGTGTCAGAGTTTTGCTATAGACTTATGGGTAGGCCGGTACCCTATCCGATTCGATGTCAAATAATCTTAGAGGCTTTGTAGACAGAGGTTCATTTTGTAAAGTATGTCAAAGGCCTTGATGGCCCATATAGTTCATTGATACAACACTTGCCCACTTATAGTTATACATTACAAGTTGTGACCATTTTGGCCCATGATAGTCAGAAATAAAATGAGTTAAGGAGTGGTTCGCTCGGGCTAGTATGAGAACGGGTGACATCCACGCCTCTACAGGTTTGGGGGCATGACAAGGCTAAATCCGAGAAGTTCCGGTGCTTCCTAAAAATTGAAAGAAATGCTTCTCGAGTTCTAGGATACAACATGGGTGGATTTTCACAACCCGTACGAGTCGAAGATAAGAATCGAGGATGACCAGCTCGGTTTCCCAGCGTCAATCAAGGGTCGGGACCAGGAGGAGAATAAGGAGAAATCGAAGGATGATTTCAACTTAGATCGACCATCTTCTAGAGGATCGTTTTTGCCCTATGAAAGGGCCGAAGGATGCGGAAGAGGTTTTTGGTCGGCGGATAAATTCGCGAACGATAGGAGAGACGATCGCAGCCGGAATAGCAGATCATTGCAAGGCAAAAAGGTATCAGGCTCCTGAGACCCCGCCTACCCGAGTTTATCCCAATAAAAATTTAACATCCGCGTAGTGGAACTAGTGTCAACTAGAGGAACATTAAGGAAACACAGTTCCCGAAGTCAATAAGATCCGACCCCAGTCAGAGGGATCCTAATTTATGGTGTGAGTACCATGGGACCAAAGGTCCACCAGACTGTGGACTATCGACATTTGCGTGAGGAAGTGGCGTCTAAAAAGCGGCCATCTCAAAAAATTCCTAAGTGATCGGTCTAAAACAACTATGACTGCAATCAGGATAGTGCCAAACCCTCAAAAGCAGTCTAAGATCCTCCTTGTCTGACGATCAATATGATTTTTGGGAAGGGGGGGGGGGGGGAAAGATTAATGATGTGATATTTTCGACGGCAAAAAGCCGAAGGTATCAGTAACTCACAGTAAGAGACTCCAGAGAGTTGCTGAGGACGACATTTACCTTCACGAAGGAAGATGCATATGGACTACTACTATCACACAACGATCCCCAAGTAATTTTCCTTGATGTTTTGGATTTTAAAATTAAATGTGTTTTGGTGGACCCAGGGACTTCAGGCAATATTATCCAATGGAGAGTGCTAGAACAAGCCAAGCTAACGGGGAGTATATTCCCACAAAGCTCCTCGCCGGATTCAATTTGGCAAGTGCAACAACCCGAGGGGAAATGCTGCTGCCCATGAACACCGAAAAGATAATGAAGACGACCCTTTTCGAAGTAGTAGATGGCGATATGGAATATAATATCATTCTTGAGAGACCATGGCTGCACGAGATGAAGGTTGTGCCATCAACATATCATCAACTTCTGAAATGTACAAACTCCGGAGGGAATTAAACAGATAAGGGGTGACCAATCAGTAGCAAGGGAGTTGAGCGCAATCTCAGTTTCCAGTAGAAAAGGACAGGAGCATGCGACGTAGCAATTCGAGTTGCTTGAGGTAAGTATTATATTTAAACTCGGTTGAGGCACTATTTGCCTGAATTATTTTGATAGCCACGTACTTTTTAGTGCGCGCATGTATGGGGATGGTTCCATGTACAAGCACCGGGGTTGTGTATTTACGTTTGGGTTGTGCTCGGGATCCTATAAGATTAGAAATGAACTGTTAAGCTTCGAGCTTCGATATCTAACAAGTGGTAACAATTTATGTGATCTAATTAAACTATGATGTGTGATGTTTTGCTTAAAGTATATATATTTGTGTGTATATCACCTCATGTTTTACTTTTGTTTCGTGGATTTAGGATGTTAAATGTGTTTATTTATATTAATTTGAGGTATTTTTATGTGTAGGAATGATCTGGGAGCAAACGGGGGCGAAATGTGCGAAATTAGAGCCAAAATGGACGGAAACAGGAAAGTTGGACAGTGCAGCGCCACAGGCAGCGCCTTGAACTGTCTGTGGCGCCAGAACCAGAATGTTCCAAGACACAGCGCCGTAAAGGACACCAGTAGTGTGAAACTTCTCCAACTTCACCCGAGACACGATTATTTCGGCCCTAGACCTACCCAACATGTATAAAAGCCAGACTAAACCTAATTTGGAGGAGATCTAACATACTTTGTAGGGGAATTCACGTGGAGGAACACACAGAACGCTTGGA
Organism: Nicotiana knightiana; assembly: GCA_005239525.1. Lineage (NCBI taxonomy): Eukaryota > Viridiplantae > Streptophyta > Magnoliopsida > Solanales > Solanaceae > Nicotiana > Nicotiana knightiana. Next base: position 55,201 of record ML428157.1, read on the forward strand.
GGAGGCTTTCAACTAGTTTTTCTTCTCTTATCTTATTTTAATCTCATAGCTCTAGAATATCGTCTCTCATCGAATTCGTCTCTAAGATTGCAAATTTGTTTTCTTTAATTTCTTAGTTTGCTACACTAGATTAGTTGTAATTAAATATTCATACTTTAGGAATCTCTTGAATAGATTAATTGTTTGGGTTTAATTTAGTTGATAGTTAATCACAAGTCCCTGTTGTATTGGTAAAAAAGAGCTTCACACGTGTAATAAATCTTGATGACTCAGTAGTCTACGTGGAGCAATGAAACACGACAGCTGGATGGGACTCTAAGAAGAGGTATGAGGCAAAGAGGCACGACAAATCACACCCATAGGTTAATTAGGTACAGAAGTCTCAACATGATTGAGAAGATGAAGAGACACGATCAAAAGTTTATTTGGGCAGAATAACGGACAAATTCAGAGATCTTCAAATTTGAGATCCATATGTTACACAAAATTCACTCAACAGTTATGGCTAATTCATTGTAACGTTACATTAGAGTCATTATTAGTCAATAACGCTCAATTACCAAAAAAGGTAGACGTTATACTAGGAAATTCCCTATATAAAGGAGAAAAATATAACATGTAAAGGGGGAGAAAAACATTCGAACTACTATTGCAATATACCTAATTTTTGTGCATATTATTGCATTCCATTTACAAGTTTTCCTACAATTATAATCTTATTATTTGGTTATTAGAAACCCGTGTTCTTCTTAAAATAACTTTGAGCAAAGAATCCAATTCTTTGGTTAAACAAATTGGTTCTGTTACCGGGAATCTTATAATCTTTGTTTGCTTTTCAAGCGATATCCTCTGAACTATGTCGAACTCCAACGACAACAACCAGCAAAGGAATGGAACCCCAGTTCCATCGACTTCAGGAACCCCACGTGGTTCAAGGGAGCAATCCCCAGAAAGATCCAATAACAACAATGATAATAATGATCAAGCGGTGGAACAAGATCGGGTAAAGAAAATGATTGCAGAGTATGTGAGCCAAGCTTTGCAAGAATTTGTGAGGGGATTACCGGTAGCGTTACCTGCACCACTAACACCACCCCCTAATAATACCATCACCATGGAAAATCCTCAATCTGGGTTGGCAAACTCAGGAAGGGGAGATACTCCTAATGAATGTCTCGAAGCGAGACCGGGTATGTCTAATAACTCTGAATTATAGACTTTATTACTAACTTTGCAGAAACAGGTGAAGGAACAAGACGATCGAATCGAACAAATTCCTGGAGTACCACCAGTTATCAAAGGCATTGACATTGATAGATATTCTCAAACAACCTTGGAAACCAAGTGCAACACCCGTACCTATTCCAAAGAAGTTCAAAATGCCTGACGTACCTAAGTATGACAGGACAACCGACCCACGCGACAATGTGATTGCTTTTACCACCGGAGTGAAGGGCAACGACTTAACAAAACAAGAAATTGAGTATGTCCTAGTTAAAAAATTTGGAGAAACACTTACCCAAGGAGCGCTAACCTGGTATTCTCTTCTCCCTAAAAACTCTATTGATTCTTTAGCTGAGCTTGCAGATTCTTTCATAAAGGCACACTCTGGTGCGCAAAAAGTCGAGAAAAGGAGGGAGGACATCTTTAAAATAAAACAAGAATACATGGAACTACTTCGTGAATATGTAGACAGGTTTCAACGATAAAGAATGCAACTACCAAGGGTGCCTCATAATTGGGCATCCATGACATTCGCAAGTAATCTAAATGACAAAAGCTCAGAAGCCACGAAAAGACTCAAGGAAAGCTTGAGAGAATTCCCAGCTACAACGTGGAACGATGTTTATAACATGTATGAAACTAAACTCCGAATAGAAGAAGATACCATTGCTCATCCGAAAGAGGAAGATTATACCAGATCCAGACGTTCAAAATCAGATAGGAGATCGGGTAAAAATAGGTACGATCCTTACTTGGGACCATCGGGGCGTGAAACTCGTCCCAGTTTCGAAAACACCAGGTCAGATTATAGACCACCAAACAGAGATGCGGGACTGTTCTCATCTAGATCCAGAAGGGATCAAGATCAACGACCTAGAGGTAATGCGCGAATTGGGGATTACACCTTTAATGTAAGTGCCTCCGAACTAATTTCAGTGTTAAGAAATTTGGGTGATAAGGTTCGATGGCCCAAAGAGATGAGGTCGAACCCGAGTAAGAGGATCCAAGATCTCTGGTGTGAATTCCATAATGATCAGGGACAACAGAACTGCAGATTGCAGATTTTTTCAAGGTGAGGTAGAACAGCTATTGAAACAGGGGTATTTGACAGAATTGTTCAGTGAAAAAGGTAAACAGGCATACATGAAGAACAGGAAGGAGCCCCCAAAACCTCCATATCCAAAACGAACCGTCAACGTGAGACACAGAGGTGAAGAAGTAAACGGAGTGGTCTGCAAAACAACCACGAAGTTCACAATTACACACGGAAATTGGGTTCGTGAAAATCTAGAAACAGACGATATAACCTTCGATGATGCAGATATCGGCGGATTAATGCTTCCTCACAACGATGCTATGGTAATATCGTTACTTATTTGACACTAACGTAAAAATAGTGTTGATTGATCCAGGTAGTTCAGTCAACATCATTTTGCTAAGAGTCGTGGAATAAATGCTATTGGGGAATCAAGTAATCCTAAGGGCACGAGCCATATCAATGTTTGATAACTCTACGGTTATAACAAACGGAGAAATTTAACTTAACACTTATGCTGAGGGAGTGATCAAAAGTACCAGGTTCCAAGTAATCGATACTGACATGGCTTATAACGTAATCGTGGGAAGGCCATCGATCCACGACATGAAAGCAATACCCTCCACCTTGCATCAGGTAATTAAATTCCCCTCTGAATGGGAGATTTAGTAAATTAGAGGCGATCAACAAACCGCGAGAAATATAAATTCCGTGGTACACTACAACAAAAAATTAGAGGTGAAAGAATCAAGGGATAATGAAGTCTCCCAAGAAGGTGACACCGCTCTAACGGGCCTAGAAGAAATTACTACCCAAATAGGTACGGAAGGTATTACTTCTGAAACATGTAGGAAAGAAAATACATACGAGAAAGTGAATCAAGTCACCATGGGAGAGGCATTGGACCACACAGATGTAGATTCCAGACCGGACGTCATTCATGAACTGGAGGAAAACGAGCACATCAAAACATCTACGGAAGAGCTCGAAGCTGTTCCATTGTCTGAACAAAAGCCTGAACAGAAAGTGAACATAGGCACGAGGCTGAGTCCCGGTCGAAGAGGTAAGTTAATTGATTATTTAAAGGCTAACACAGATTGCTTTGCGTGGTCCCACTTAGATATAACATGTATCCCACTAGAGGTGATGACTCACAAACTAAATGAAGATCCATCCGTCGTACCTGTTAAGCAGAAGAAAAGAGAGCAAGGACCATTTAAGAACCAAGTGATTGACGAAAAGGTACGGAAACTCTTAAAGATAGGTTCAATAAAAGAGGTAACGTACCTAACTGGCTAGCTAACACTGTGGTAGTACCTAAAAAGAATGGAAAATAGAGAGTATGCGTAGATTATACTGACTTAAATAAAGCATGCCCCAAAGATTCATTCCCATTACCACATATATATCAAATGATTGATGCCACAAGTCATGAATTGTTAAGCTTTCTAGATGCATATTATGGTTATAATCAGATTAAAATGGATCCCTTAGACGAGGAAAAAACCTCCTTTATTACAAGCAGGGGGACTTATTGTTATAAAGTCATGCCTTTCGGCTTAAAAAACGCTGGAGCCACATATCAAAGGCTAGTGACCAAGATGTTCCAGGAACATCTAGGAAAAATAATGGAAGTTTATATTGATGACATGCTGGTAAAATCAACACGGGCGGAAAACCATTTCCAGCACCTCTCTATTACCTTTGACATTTTACACAGGTATAATATGAAGCTTAATCTAGAAAAATGCGCTTTTGGCGTAGAATCGGGTAAATTCTTAGTTTTGCTTATATCAAACAAGGGAATAGAGGTAAGTCCTGATTAAATTAAAGCTGTATAAGAAATACCTGATGTACTTATAAACCAAAAAAGAAGTTAAAGACTAACGAGAAGAATTGCAGCCTTAGGAAGATTTATTTCCAAATCTTCAGAGAAAAGTTTCAAATTCTTTGCAGTTCTCAAAAAGCAAAATCGGTTCGAATGGACTAAATAATGTCAACAAGCTCTCAAAGACCTAAAGGCTTATCTATCAAAACCTCTGTTGCTGTCAAAGACGAAGGAGGGGGAGCGACTATACGTCTACCTTGCTGTCTCGAAAATTGATGTAAGTGCAGTATTTGTAAGGGAGAATAAAGGTAAGCAATCTCCTATTTATTATGTAAGCAAGACATTACTGGATGCTGAAACTAGATATCCACATCTAGAAAAGTTAGCCTTAGCTCTAATCACGGCATCTAGAAAATTAAGGCCATACTTTCAATGTCATCCAATCACAGTTGTGACCTCGTATCCATTAAGAAACATACTGCATAAACAAGAACTATCAGGACGATTAGCCAAGTGGGACATAGAATTAAGTGAGCATGAAATAATATATCGGCCTAGGACTGCAATCAAGTCTCAAATCTTAGCTGATTTTGTCGCTGATTTTAGTAATAGCATTGTCCCTGAAGTGGAAAAAGAGTTACAACTCTTCAATGGTGTTAATCCGGGTTTATGGACCTTATTTACTGATGGTTCTTCCAATATAAAAGGTGTCGGCTTAGGCATAGTTTTAATATAACCCACGGGGGAAAAGACACGGCAGGCTACCTAATGTTATCCTATAACTAACAATGAGGCAGAGTACGAAGCTGTTATTGCAGGATTAGAACTTGCACAAGAGCTTTCAATCGAGCAAATCGTGATCAAAAGTGATTCCCAACTGGTAGTAAATCAGATGCAGGGGACTTACATCGCTTGAGAGACTCGAATGCTACAATATCTGGAAAAGACATGAGAGCTCGTGAGACAATTCAAAACATGGAAGGTAGTACAAATACCTAGAGAGGAAAATGCTGAAGCAGATGCATTAGCTAACCTCGCAGCAGTCACGGAAGTAACAAACAAGGACAATGCAATTGTCGTTCATCTATTCCATTCAGCGATCGACCAGGATAGAAATGAGGTAACTTTCAACAATTTAACCTGGGATTGGAGAAACGAAATCCTAAATTTTTTACAGAATGGCACCGTACCTGAAGGCAAGAAAACAACTCAAGCACTTCGCCACAAAGCTTCACGGTACTTCATCATTCGCAACTCGTTATATTGCAAAATGTTCGGAGGGCCCCTAGCAAAATGCCTCAAACCTAACCAAACGGAGTTTGTGATGAAAGAAGTCCACGAAGGACACTGTGGAAATCACTCAGGGGCGATATCCTTAGTGAAAACCTTAATCAGAGCTGGATATTATTGGCCTAAGATGGAATAAGAGGCTGAGGACTTCGTATCCAAATGCGACAGGTGCCAAAGGTTTGCCAATAACATGCATCGAGCAGCGAAATTATTACATCCAATAATATCCCCATGGCCCTTCATGAAATGGGGGATGGACATAGTGGGACCTCTTCCCACAGATAAAGGACATGTACGGTTTTTTCTCGTGCTAACCGACTATTTTACAAAATGGGTAGAGGCAGAAGCGTTCAAACATGTGCGAGAAAAGGAAGTTAAAAGTTTCTTATGGTGAAACGTAATATGTCGCTTTGGGATACCGAAGGAGACCGTGTGTGATAATGGCCCACAATTCATAGGCTCCCAAATCACAGAATTCTTTTAAAGCTAGCAAATTAAATGGATCACTTCAACGCCATACCATCCCATGGCTAACAGTCAGGCTGACTCAACGAATAAAGTCATCATCAACAATCTAAAGAAGCGTCTAGATAAAGCCAAAGGAAACTGGCCTGATGAGTTACCAACGATATTATGGGCATACAAGACAACTTCAAAAATAGCCACAGGAGAAACTCCGTTCGCGCTTGTTTATGGCTCAGAAGCCTTAATACCTTTAGAGATTGATGAACCAAGCTTAAGGCTTATAACAACCACGGAAGAAGCAAACGACGACAAATTGAGGACCAACCTGGACCTGCTCAAACCATGGAGAGACGTAACACTAATACAGATGACAGCTCAAAAACAAATCATAGAGAGTTATTAAAACCGTAAAGCTCATCTCAGGTACTTCAAGATTGGGGATTTCTTCCTCAAAAAAGTCTTTCAATCAACGAAAGAAGCAGGCGTAGGAAAGTTAAATCCAACCTGGGAAGGACCCTACAAAATCCGAGGCATAGCTTGGAAGGGCGCCTACAAGTTGGAAGCTATGTACGGCAGAATCCTACCAACAAGTTGGAATGACATTCACTTGAAGAAGTACTACTTTTAAGAAAAAGAAGTACTCCCGGTCAGGTATCACACGTTTGATTTTATTTTGATTTGAAGTTTTACTAACCTTTTTAGATGATAGGCATAAAGATAACTCATCACCGGATGATGATATTATACCTGCAAAGACGCGAGGAAATAACTAAATTCCCGGTATAGGGTTACACTTTCTGATGGACGTTTTAAAGGGTTAAGTAGTCATCATCTAAAAATTATATACCTTCGAGTCCCGTATGTTCTTCCTTTTCAGGAAAAGGACCACAAGGAAGGAATAGTCAAGTGCTCAAGATTTCATTCTTCACAGCTCAAACACTTGGGGGACTATACAGTATGGAAGGAAAAGATGAAGCAAAAAAGACTATCAAAAAGTCAAAGCTCGAGCCTGAAGATCCATCTATCCAGCAAGTCAAGTGATACGAGCAAAATTGAAAGAGCCAAAGACTCAAACACAAAGCCTAATCCAAAAAACCTTCGAACATGTTCAGGTTAAAAGGCAAAATGTTAGCTACGAGGAAGAAATGTGCATCTTTGTACTTATTCAAACTAGTTATGGATAAAAGATCATCATCATAGTATTCATTCAAAACTGTTGTAACTAAAAATAGTTACGAAATCTTTGTACTCATATAGAAAACTATTATCAAATAAAACAGTTACAGATGAAAGATCAAAATCCTTGTACTTGTTCAAAAAACTGTAAAACAGTTACGGATGTAAGAGAATTTCCCTCGTGCTTATTGAAAACTGTTGTCAATAAAACAGTTATGGGTGAAAACCCCAATTTGAATAAAAACTGTTATGAACAAAAAATAGTTGCGCTCTTGTATTAACTCGAAAAAACTGTTACATACGGAAAACAGTTACGAAATACAAGTGTATATCAAATCTGGTTAAAGAAAATAGTTGCAACATGAGTTTTAGAGATAATCAAACACATGTAAAATGTTGTGAAAGTCCAAACAAAAAAAAAAATTCCTCAAAAACATTCTTAAACACGTGAAAAATTCCTATCACTCTATTTTATTATTACACCTTTATGAAGTTGATACTTCTTCTTCATTAAGTGTCGATCATAAAGGGCCCTCTTTCACAAATTATGCCTACTACAAAAAGGCACACATTTTGTATGACACCGTGCCTATTAAAAAAAGGTGCGAGTAATCTAAAGCATTCTATATGCAAAACTCATAGGTAAAACTAAAACCTCGAAAAATAAAGCATGCAAAAGACTTAAAGAGTAGAACAGAAACTCAACGGAAACAAAAGTCATACTTGCATTAATATATTATAACGACTAAGTAAAACCTAAATATTAACTTATACTTAGCCGTATAGATTTTTTATATACATTAAGGTGCCCCTAAGTTGTCATTGAGGACTTTAGAGAGATCCAAATTTACCCCTGATGGGATTGGGGGTAACCACCAATTGAGACAAAGAAAAAAAAAGGGTGAATCAACATCTTAATCTTCTTGAGGAGGGGGATTGACTTCTTCATCAACAGAAGGAGTAAGAGCAGCTTGGGACGAAGAGGCTCGGATATCAGGAGTCTCACCTTCAAGTGGGGAGAGATTCAAACCTTGTTGATCCTTTTCCATGGCTTCCTTGATCTTAACAATTTCAGCGTTAAGGTCGAAATCTCCCCGACTCATTTCCGTTAATGTATCGAGGCGAGAATTCATGTACGCTCAACTAATATCGACAGCTGCCGCCTCTTCGAGACTTTCATAATCTCTCTCCCATATCTGAAGCTCAGCTCTTAACCCATCCTTCTCAACTTCAACAGCTTCATAGGCAGCCCTCAAAGGTGCAATTGACTCCTCCAATGATTGGGTTTTGTCTAAAGCAATGCGAAGATCCTCCTGAGTCCGGGTAAGTGACTGCACAAGCTCGCCTGAGTATTCCTCCTTCTGCTCTAGCAAGGCTTTCAAGCTCCTAACCTCTTCCGAGGCACGGGATAATTTCTCAACAAACTAAGACTCAAGACTGCTCTTGTCTTTGTCCACTTGGTTAGAAGAAGCCTCCTCCACTGCCAACTCTGTAGCCATAACTCTCATCTGCTGCTCCAAGGTATTCTTTTCTTCTTCTAAGGCTTCCATGTCAAGCCTCAGGCTTTTATATTTCCCCTTTCAATTCCCTGCTTCAGCATGCCACTCCTTTAGCTCTTGCTATGTGTTAGAAGTCCTCTTCATGAGTTATGTGCCTATGAGATTGATCTACAAAAACAAATCAATTAGATACGGTAATTACATGTATAAGAATGAGATACAAAAGAATGAACGTTACCTTCAAGGAGGAATGCATAGCCTCATTAGTCCAGGTAAGAGAACTGTGACTATCTAGCTTGGTCCTCTCTGTTGGGCCAATCAAAGGCTTCAGCCACACTTCGGGTTGGCCGTATTTCTTAAAAAGGCTCCCATCAACCGGAACCTCAATTAGCACTGGAAGACCCTACTTCTCTAATAGGAGACACGGAAGCAGGCTGAGATGAAGGAGCTACGGGAAATGAAATTTGTGGAGCTGAAGAAGTCTCAGCAAGGAAACTTGAGGAGCTAAGAAAGCCATGGGCAAGGCAGCAGCGGGAGAAGAAATGGCCAAAGGAGTAGTGGAAATAGCCGGAACGGATGAAGAGATTTCTCTAAAGAAGGGAGCAAAAACAGCCAGAGGTGCCTCATTAACAGCAGGTCCAAAACCTTCGTGGAATAAATGATCCACAGAATCATGTGCAAGAGAAGAAGAAGAATCCCCGGGGGTAGAAGATCTAACATCAGGTACGGAAGACACTGCCACAGGTGTAGACTCATCATCTGAGACCACTCTTCTTTTACGTGAGATGTGCACTGTTGGTTGATTTCCCAATGCACACGCAAGTGTACGTGGTCGACAAGTAATATAGGATTTTAAGTCCAGATATCGTACCCACAGGGACTTGTGATTAACTATCCACTAAACTAAACTCAAACAAATATTTAACTAGAATTAATCTAAAATAGTAAATCAAAAGATTAAATAGACAACTAACTTAAAGATGAATTCAAGGTAAATTGATATTCTAGAGTTATGGGTTGTTAAACAATCACGTTGAGTTTTCGACCTAAATCTTCTAATCAGGTTTATTGATTGACGAGGTTAATATTGCTCGTAGCCTTCTCCCGAAGTACAACTCGCCTATTCAAGCTAACCTAATGCCTATATTCCTATGGAATCAGGATTAACAAGAACGCATTAATAATTCCCGTATAATAACCAAGCAAGGCAATTAGGTATATTCCTATCCTAACCGCAAATCCGCTCCCCTGAAGGGTTAAGATCTTGCTCTACCCAATCTTATATGCAATCTAGAATTCCCTCTCCCGAGTTCAACCCTAGATTCGTAGATAGTAGTCAATTGATGATCAAGCAATTGAATAATTAAGCACAAGATTGAATAAACAAACCAATTAAGATAAACAATAAGAATAATTCAAGCTTCAACTACAACGTTCATGTAACACCCAATACTCTAGAACTAATAAACTATAAAACTAAAAGAAGAGAAGAGAAGAAAAACTAAGTAGAATCCTCCGTCAAGAGTCCTCTGTCGAATCCCCCTGTCAAAAGTCTTCTGTCGAATCCCCCTGTCAAAAGCCTCTCAATGTGATGTTTTTGGGTCTATTTATATGTATAGGATGAACCCTAAACGTGTCAAAGACTTCTATTC
>ML428159.1:0-29928 GCA_005239525.1 Nicotiana knightiana
AACAATTACATAAGTGTTGCATGAATTGAAAATACTAGAATAAGATGAAGAAAACTGATAATCTTTCCTCCTTCAATGATCTTGTGTGTGTATTTGCTCTCCAAAAACGCCTCTCCCTTCATAGATGTGTTCTTGGGTCTATTTATATGGTTGGGATAAACCCTAACCGTGTAAGAGACTTCTATTCTCACTTGGAAACACTTAAAAACCTTTAAAACTCGGAGTTCACTGAAACAGGTACCCAGGCGTTTGAAGNGCCTCGTTGTATTATTTTCCCCGTATATTATTAAAGTGCACAGGTTGATTTTGGTTGTCGTGTCCTAGCCTCGTCACTACTTCGCCGAGGTTAGGCTTGACACTTACTCAGTATATGGGGTCGGTTGTATTGATGCTACACTCTGCACTTTTGTGCAGATCCTGGTACTGGACTCTTCGGACAGTAGATCAGGGTTGCTGCCTTCAGTCCAGTGGAGATTCTAAGGTAGTCCTGCAGACGTCCGCAGGCCTTGGCATCCCCTTTTATTTCATTTATATTCTGTTCTTATTTACTTCTGAGACAGATGTGTATTTATATTTTGTTCAGACTCCTGTTTGTAGTATTCATAGACAATCCGTGAGATTGTGACACCTGTTCTAGGAGTACTTTGGTTCTGAATTTCGTATTAATATCATATCGAGTTGTTTAATCATATCATATCGTATTTTATCTTATGTGGTTTTATTATAAAATTTGAAAAAATGTTGAAGATAAAGAAATAAGGTAGTTAATCAAAAATGTTGGCTTGCCTAGCGGGTTAATGTTAGGCGCCATCACGGTCTTGACGGTGGGAAATTCGGGTCGTGATAACCCGTTATTTTCGGACTAATATTATACAAGGTACCATATGACCATGATAGTGGGATGTATATAGTGTATTAAAAATAAGTAAATTTTAATAAATTTAAAATAATTCTTAATTATACGGGTAATTAGTTAATTACCGGATAATAAAATATTACCTAATTAAAAAAAACTTTGGATAACTACCAAAGTAACAACGTGGAAGCAAGTAGAGAGAGTCTAATGACTTGTTTTAGATTCTATATTAACAAGACACTTGGACAATCTATTTAATCTTAAAGAAAAAAAAGTTGAAGGCATATATATTAGTCATCATCACCATTATGCTCATTTTTGGCATCAAAATTCCATTTGGGAAAATATTTTAAAAGTTTATATCAGATTTTATAGTACAATAAGCAACGACAATTCTTAGATTGGTAAAGAAGTTCATACGAAATTGTACTGCATAATACATCGGGATTTTACAATTCTAAGGGAGTACGATGCAATCATTTTCAAGAATATCACACAGATGTTTCCCTACTCCAGGTATGTTAAGGCTAAGCCCTTACTTCATTTTGGCATGATCTCGTCATTACACAAGTTTGATAACGAGGCATAAAGATAAATTCATGTCCCGGAGTTTACGTATATTTTTCTAGTTTTGTAAGATTCAATATTCTCCTTATCAGGACTTCATATTCAATTGAGTATTTCCTTCTTCCAGTCAAAAGAGCAGAGAGTGTATATATATATATATATATATACAGTATTACAGTATTACAGTATTTTCATTACCATCGAGCTATAATCGATAGGTAGGCCCCTATTGGGCAACCTCTGATCAGATGGTAAGTTATATACCGAGCCTACTGTGGCCGAGCGCCTATGAGCGAGTCCGGTTGGTCGAAATACAAAGCCTAGTATGGCCGAGCGCCTATAAGCGAGCCTACTACGGCAGAGCAGTTATATATATATATATATATATACCGAGCCTTATAGGGCCGGACAACTAGTTTACTTACTATATTGAGAGAGTTGAGTCAGTATCAACATGTAAGAATATCATCAGATTATCTTTGACTTCCAGCTGCTTCTAATTATATTATTAGTTCAGTTTTCGCTCTCAGTATATTGCCGTACATACTCGGTACATTATTTCGTACTAACTTTCCTTTTCTAGAGGCGCTGCATTTCATGCGTGCAGGTTCAGACAGACGTGTAGGCCTCCTCATTAAGTGTTGCTCAAGTTCAGCTTGATCGGTAAGCTCCATGCCTTTCAGAGTTGCCGGATCTAGAGCCTTATATACATCTTGTATATATATATATGTATATACGTTATGAGTAGGTCGGGGAGTTGTTCCAATCACAGTATATTCATCGGTAGGGGCTTGTAGACATATCATGTCAGTTAGTGCAGTATGTATATTTGGTTGGGTTGTCTATTGACATTTAGTCAGCATTTGCAGTTGTCTTGTAATGTGGCCCATGGCCAAAGTATGATACCGTATGTTCAGAGTCTCTTAGTTGCAAGTTGATACGCAAGGATAGGTAAGGCACAGGGTGTCAGTCTCGCCCCCAAGTTTGGGGCGTGACAACTTCAGACTTATTTGGCCTTAAGTGTATCTGAAATATAAATTTTTTCACTTCAGACTTATTTGATTTTAAGTGCATGAAAATATATATTGCACTTCATACCTATTTGATTTTAAGTGTAGTTTTTTTACTTAGACTTAATTGGCCTCAAGTGCATTGCACTTCAGACTAATACTCTTTTAACTTCAGTCCAGATGAGTGTGAAGTTGATCCTAAAATAGATATGCTTTAAAATTTTATGCAAAGTAGGTATAACTTTAATTATGACTCAAAAACTGGACATAGATGCAACTGCCCTTCTCCTTCTTCCCAATCTTTCTCAATAACCACATCGGCTAATTTATGCAAATTTTCTCTTTTAAGGTTACTGTTTAGATTATATCTCTGTTTTTAAAAGAAGTGTAAATATAACCCTTAAAAGTTACATTTTTTAGTTAACGGTACACTTGCACCTAATGTTTGCTCATAAAACTTTTAATTTGTTCAACCTTACAGTTACAGATAAAAAATTGGACTGTGATCTAATATTTGCAAAACTTATAAAATTATAGACCGGATCCAATATTTTTTATAAAATTTTCAATTTGCCCAAAAAAATTTTTAGATCGTGATCTAAAACTTTATAAACTGTAAAAGAAAAGCAGAGAGGCCATTTTCCTGAACACCTTATATTATAAAACAGCTTATACAGAATTTCATAACCACAGCAGCCTCACCTACAAAACACCCCACATAGACATGAGAAATTTAAAAATAATTAGATTTATACGTGGTCATTCAAAAATAGTCACGATTTTAAAAGTATTCGAAATTTAGTCAATTTTTACGTAAAGATAAATCTGAACTAAAATACTGTTCAAAATCCGGGAAATACATCAGTATATTATACTGGAGTTCCAGCATAAGTATACTGGAACTCCAGCACAATATACTGGAGTTCTAGTATAATATACCGGTCCAGCATTATATAATGGAGGTTCATACACAGGTGCTCCAATCTCCAGTATATTATGATGGAACTTTTCACGTGTTGGAGTTCCAGCATAATATGCTGGAAGTTCATACACAGGTGCATCGGTCTCCAGTATATTATGCTGAAACTTTTTGTGTTGCAACAAAATAATGGCTATTTCTTAATGACTTCATAAATACTGACTATTTTTGAATGATCAGTCAAAAACTGGCTAGCGCGTGCTATTTTTATCGCATACACGATAACTCTAACGCCCGACAATGTCCAAATAATTCATCAAAACTTAAAACATTTTCTTTCACACAGGTAAACAGGGAACAAAGAATAACTAATGAAGTGGCAATAACCATTTTAAAAAACAAAGTACCAGGGGTCATGACTCATGCGATACTAGGATTTGAACTAATGAGAGTACACCTCAAATACTGACTATCTGTATTGTTCTTTAATAAGCTACTTTACATGTTTTTAAGTTTCTTTAATTAATTAATTAGATTTTATGTTTAATTAGTAGTTTTTAAATAAATATGATGCTTGCTTAACCATATCAAGAACTTGTTTTTCATGATATCAAGAACTTACTGATATTGGAAAATCCATAGGGGAAGAGTTTGATTAATCTACCAAGTTATATAATATCTGCTGTAAGTATATGTAATTTCTTTTGTATGTTTATTACTAAAGTATTTAAGTTTTATCTACACAATTTGCCAATTTTAAGGACTAAACTTTTTTAAAAAAAAATTATACGCATAACGGCACAAATCGACTAGACAGACAAGACAAGACCTAGGGAGATTAAAAGAAAAACTCAAATTAATTGTTTATTTTTACAAGACTGGAACACAGAAAGTGAAAATAAAAACCTGTAAAAAACACCATTCAACTTTCCCATTCGCCATTCCCGTTCATACAATGGGTGTAGAGAAGAGAGTTACAGCAACAGTGAGGGTCTCAAACATTCCTCAAACAGCCATAGCCAAACAACTCTTCGACTTCTTCGAGTCTTCAATTGGGAAAGGATCAGTCTTTGCCTGCGATATTTTCTCAGAGCACAAGAATTGGAAATCAAGAGGTCATGGTCGAGTCCAATTCGAAACAGCGGAATCCAAGTTACAATCTTTATCACTATCCGAACAAGGGAAACTCATCTTTAAAGGGCACCAACTCGTTCTAACCTCGTCTTTTGATGATATTATTGCCAGGCCAATTGAGCCCAACTACAGGTTTCAAAACGGAATCTTGCATACTGGGGTACTGTTAAAGAATGATTACATGGAAGTTTTGGAGACTTGGGAAAATGTGAAGACGCTGATCATGCCTGAAAGAAAGAGTCTTGAGTTCTGGGTTAGTCATGCGAAGGGGGAATGTTATAGGCTGGAGGTCCAGTTTGGTGACATTATAGAGACTTGTAGGTGCTCTTTGGAAGATGAAAAACCTGCACTCCTTTTAAAGGTTTGAAATTTCTGTTACCCATCTTGAAAATTTTAGTTATTTTTACATACTTCTAATTTATGCTGATTTTAGGGCTTGCCAAGAGCTAAGGTGACCATTGACAAGTGCTGGGAGCTCAGTGCTTTTTCAATATTGTGTGTGTTTTTGTGTATATCAGTTAGTGGCAGAGCCGCAGCAAATGAAGGGGGTTCAATTGAATCCCCTTTGTTGAATAATTGTACTGCATAAATAGGGCATAAACAATTCTTCTTTATATATATATAAAAACTTATGAATCCCCTCGACATAAGAGAAGTCTTCATTGTAGTGGCAAAGGTAGTCAAAAATTGCTATAGCTCGGATGTTTGAATATTTTTAATCCCCTTATTAAAATTCCTGGCTCCACCACGTTGTGTATATAACTTTATATTAGACTTCCTATAATAGTGATACACTCTCGAGGGCTGAAGAAAATATGAGTTGAAGACTAAGAGCTATTTATAGCTCTGCAAATGGATTTACAATGCTTCAAGTAAGAAGAAAGAGGGGATCAGCATGAGCCCAAAGCACACAATCTCACTATTCACAGGGATGGATTCTTAATAAAAAAAATTATCAACGGGATTTATGCATAATAATTGAAATTATTAATGTAAAAGAATCCAGGAGTTCTATGGTGTTAACTCCCAAAACTTATAACCAACTGAGTTTTCTTAATGAACCCAATGGTTACATGCTTCTGCTAGCTGAACGTACAACCCATGTAAGCTAGTCAAAACCTCCCTTTTCCACTTCTATTTTAAAGCTGTATCAATTTTTCCATAAGCACATTTTTTTATTTAGTAAGGATGCTAGGGCTATAAAGGTTAGCCCTTGAAGTTTCTCTTCTTCCTCACTTGCACTTGCAGTTGCACGTTTTCCTTTTTTGAAAATATCCAATTCGAAGGAGAAGAGCATTCTTGGTTGTGTATGCAACTAAAAGTCAGTCATAAGTTAAAATTAGCTTCAAAGTCTGCAGATCGTGAGCTGCGCGAGCATTGGGGAAGATATGACTTAAGAGTGTGCTGGGAAAACATAGTACTCCATATGTTTTTGTGTCTTTCACTATATAAGACATTTTAGACTTTATTCTATAACAAGTCAAGGATATAATATAGAGTGTCAGAGGTAGAACTTAGATAGAAGAATTAGTACTGTGCAGAGCATTATATCAGATATCTTTTGATTTCTTATGAAACTTGTTACTGAATCATACAGTTTACACAGTCTGTATGGTTTCTGAATAGTTTGCTGATCCTACAAAAAGTCTGTGGCAGCTTTGCCTAGTGAACAAGGGGGGGTTCTGAAGTACTTGGATACAGTTTCAGTAAAAGTCTTAATAATAATTTTGGGGCTAATAAGGCTATTTTCATGGCACGGTAAATTAGACGGGATTGTGCATCTGTCACCATTTGTTCTTAGAACACATTTTTTTGGTCTAAGAAACATTTATTATGCATTGACTAGTCTCTGAGTTTAATTTCTTCCACTATTCATTGTCTTATGTAGAGAACAAAATAAAGGGATAACAGTTCTTTTATTGATGTATTTGGTACATGCAATGGAAAATAACAATAGATAACATCCTATCCAAGAGATTACTTTATGAAAAAAAATACACCTATGGCATAACCTTAAAAAGAGAAACAAAAATCCCGAAGCAAACCAAAAAGAAAAAATGAAAATCCTCTGAAGGGAAATGGAGAAACATTATGCGGTAATGAAATCTTGGCATTGCTGAATTTTAGATTCTTCAACCTTTATTTCTGAGGCAAAGCCAATTTCTTTGATTTTCATTTCAATGAGTCTTTGCTTTCAGCTAAAACATGCACCAAAGCTATACCAAAGAGTTTCTGGACCCGGTGTTGCTTCAAAGTTCAGTTCTGACCGGTACCATGTTTGCAAGGAGGATTGTGAGTTCCTTTGGGTTCGCACAACTGATTTTTCTTCCATGAAGTCTATCGGATGTTCATCCTCTCTTTGTTGGGAAAGTGAAGACGGATTGTTAAGTTCAGATTTGCTTTCTAGTTTGCCATATTGTAACAACGATGTGATGGATCTTGTTTTGGATGAAGTAGGAGATATTTATTCTGCTTCTGAATTAGTTCCTCTTGCAAGTTTCCCATCAGATCTGAAGCTACCATATGAGATCCTTTTCCAGCTTAACTCTCTCGTACACACACATAAAATTAGTCTTGGTGCTGTTAAAGCTGATCTTATTGAAGTTCTTAGCAAATTAGAGTTGGACACTGCAATGATGATCCTTCAGAAAATGCATAAGTTGCAGTCAACCTGTTTCGAGCCTGTGTCATTCATCAAGACACGCTTGCATGTATTGGGTAAAAAAAGTAAGAACCAACCTTCATCATCTTACAGCAGGTTAGTGAATCAAAACATGATGAGTGTTCACAGAGTCTTGGTAACACCATCAAAGGTTTACTGCCTGGGCCCAGAACTTGAAACCTCCAATTACATCGTGAAGAACTTTGCATCACATGCTTCTGATTTCTTGAGAGTAACTTTTGTAGAAGAGGATTGGAGTAAACTTTTTCCTAATGCCGTTTCTATAAGTGTTGAACAAGGTATCTTTGCAAAGCCTTACAGAACTAAAATCTATCATCGGATTTTGTCTATCCTTCGAGATGGACTTGTTATTGGAACTAAAAGATTTCTTTTCCTGGCGTTCTCGGCTAGTCAGCTACGTTCAAATTCAGTTTGGATGTTTGCTTCCAATGAGTATGTCAAGGCAGAAGATATCAGAGAGTGGATGGGCTGCTTCAACAAGATTCGTAGTGTCTCGAAATGTGCTGCAAGGATGGGTCAGTTGTTTAGCACCTCTTTTCAAACAATGGAGGTCCAATCACCGCATGTTGAGATTCTTCCAGATATTGAAGTAACCTCTGATGGCGTTAGTTATTGCTTCTCAGATGGCATTGGAAAGATTTCTCAAGCTTTTGCCAGTCAAGTAGCTCAGAAATGTGGATTGAGTTATACCCCATCAGCATTTCAAATACGATATGGTGGTTATAAAGGCGTGATAGCTGTTGACCGCAATTCCTATCGAAAGCTATCTCTACGTGGCAGTATGCTCAAATTTGAATCAAAGAACAAGATGCTTAATATTACCAAGTGGAGTGATGCCATGCCTTGCTATCTGAACCGGGAGATTGTTATCCTCTTATCTACGTTGGGAGTGGAGGATGAAGTATTAGAAGACCTGCTAGATAATCATCTCCGTCTTCTGGGCAAGATGCTGACCACTAATGAGGCAGCCTTAGACGTTTTGGAGAGCATAGGTGGGGGTGACGTAAAAAGAATCTTAATGAGGATGTTGCACCAAGGGTATGCGCCCAATTTGGAGCCTTATCTCTCGATGATGCTTCAATCCCATTTTGAGAATCAGCTTTCAGACCTAAGAAGTAGGTGTCGTATATTCATACCCAAAGGTCGAGTTCTAGTAGGATGCCTAGATGAAACAGGTATATTGAATTATGGCCAGGTTTATGCACGAATCACCATGACTAAGGCTGAGCTACAAAGTGGTCAGCAAAATTTCTTCCAGAAGGTGGATGAAACAACTGCAGTAGTAAGAGGCAAGGTTGTGGTAACAAAAAACCCCTGTCTTCATCCTGGAGATGTAAGAGTACTTGAAGCTGTTTATGAGGTGGCATTAGAGGAAAAGGCCTGGGTGGATTGCATTATTTTTCCTCAGAAAGGTGAAAGGTATAATTTAAATGTTCAGTATACGATATTTGAGTAGAAAATGTTCAGTATATGGTATTTCAGTGGGACTTTCATGTCCAAACTATTTTACTTAATTTGACTTGTCTGCCATACACTCTGTCCTTTTCCACCGTCTCCATGAAGACCGCTGGAAAGTCTTCTTGCAAAGTTTTGGATGTTTAATGATAGGACATAACTGAAATTAAGTGGCTAGTGCTACTAGATTCAATTAAATATTTTTTATTAGTACTAATAGCCTAACTCTACTACCTTGGGGTTGAGGCGTTGCACTACTTGTTATAAATTATACTAATTACTAATATGTTATAGTAGTTGCACTGCATCTCTTATCTTCTTCTGCTGGAGATTTATGTATTCTATGATTATACTAACAGTGTTATTTCAGAGGTGTTCAGGTAGTTGTCTGTCCATATTAACAGCTCTGAGATCAGATGAAGCTATACCACAAACTTTAACCTAGTGTGTATATGCAGTTGCCAGACTTCTGTAACGAAGAAGAAATTCTTAATACCATTAGGGAGCTTGCTTGGCGACTGATACATTAGTTTTCGTCACCCTTCCACAAAGACTGTCTTTCATGTTTTTCGTCTCAACATAATTCATCATAATGTTTGAGCATGTGTGAAGAGTTGAAAAGAGGTCTGAGCAGAGTTGGTTAGTCTTGGAGCAGAAATCTGCTTTCGACATTTTCCCTTTCCCAACTTATTATTATTATTGTGCTTCCACATCCCTCCTCTTAACCCCTTAAGGGAAATTATAATAGATGAAGAAAACATTTCTGAGAGAGAATCAAGAACTCTTTAAGTTTTCTGCGTACTCCTCAAAGGGGATTAAATGTTCTTTTGAGTACTCAGGAGTATTGATTGTCATGTACAGGCCTCATCCAAATGAATGCTCCGGTGGTGATCTTGATGGAGATCTTTATTTCATAAGTTGGGATGAAAACCTCATTCCTCATCAAACTGTGACACCCATGGACTACACTGGGCGAAGACCTCGTATAATGGATCACGAAGTCACTCTAGAGGTAACTTCAACTATTTCTTCCACGAGTGAAGAAACTTTTTCTTTTCTGCATACCTCTCTGATTTTTGGTTTCTTTCCCTGATTTTTCGCAGGAAATTCAGAGATTCTTTGTTGATTACATGATTAACGACACTCTTGGTGCGATCTCTACTGCACATTTGGTTCATGCAGATCGTGAACCAGATAAAGCTCTGAATCCGAAATGCCTCCAGTTAGCAACCCTTCACTCTATGGCTGTGGACTTCGCAAAAACTGGAGCTGCAGCTGAGATGCCAAGGTTTCTAAAACCAAGAGAGTTTCCTGATTTCATGGAGAGGTGGGACAAACCAATGTATATTTCTGAAGGGGTACTAGGGAAGCTTTATCGTGCTATAGTCAAGTCTTCTGTTCATGGTAACTCCGATGACCTTGGCTCTGTCAGAGCTATCCAGGAGGCTTATGATCATGACCTTTTGTTCGAAGGTTACAAGGCATTCATTGAAACAGCTAAAAAGCACAAAGAAATGTACTTGGATAGAATGAACAGCTTACTCAACTACTATGGAGCAGAGAAAGAGGTTGAGATACTGACGGGCAATTTGCGCCAAAAATCTGTGTATTTGCAACGGGACAACAGAAGGTATTTTGAACTAAAAGATCGAATCTTGGTTTCTGCCAAAAGCCTACAGAAGGAGGTCAAAGGGTGGTTCACTGGTTGCTGCAAGGAGGATGAGAAGAAGAAACTGGCATCAGCATGGTATCAAGTTACTTATCATCCTAGTTACTGCCAAGGAAGTGGTAATTGCCTGGGATTTCCCTGGGTGGCTGGTGACGTTTTGCTTGATATAAAGTTGCATAATACCAGAAAAATCACCTCCTAGTTATCAACCATGAAAGATACTTTATGCATTGCCCCTATTAACAACATGTGTAATCCTGCCTTAACATGTATGGCCAAGTTGCAAAAATCAGCTTATGTTGAGAAGTGCTTTTTCTCAAAAGTACTTATGGTGAGAAGCAATTTGTGTTTGGTTAATTAATTTAAAAAGTACTTCTGAGCAGCAATTAGTGTTTGACCAAGCTTTTTGAAAGTGTTTCTAAGTGTATTTTTCTCAAAAGTGTTTTTGGGGAGAAACTACTGTTTTCTGCTTCTCCAAAACTCAAAAGCTATTAGGAAACTTAGCTCAAAGTAACAATATAAAACAAGAAAAAACAAGCTAAGAGATATAGAGAGAAAGATAGAGTAGATTCTTATTTTTTTATGTATTCAAGTGTGTACAATATCACTTCATCCTCTATTTATAGTATTACGTAGAGGTATAAAAAAAAATGTCATGACATTAAACATTTGAGATCATGGGGATGTTATGGAGGTATGTGAGTTACAACTATAATGGTAAGAAGTAGTGTGAGGTTATTGGAGAAAAATAGTGGGTGTTATTCATTTAAGAGTTATGGACATTCACTGTAATATAATGTTTCATAACAAAAGTATTTTTTTTTTTTTTCCAAAATCTTGGTCAAATACTTCAACTTTAAAAAGAAAAACATCTATATTTTTTTTAGGCGTGGAGAAGCTTGGCCAAAGAGGGTTATAAGTAATCCTCAAACGCCCAACATTGAGAACAGGAGGCAGCATAACTCATAATTCTCAGTTCTTCATATATGACAGACGTGAAAAATATAAAACCAAATTCAAGTTTAGGCTCCATAATGGAAGTAGTATGTTATTAGTCGAGGAAGCTCCAGATATCTAAATTATACATATCTTACCAAGCACTCATTATCTTTATCTTCTTCCAATGAGCTTAATTTAGAAATAAAAAACTGGAAATACTGCGTAATACTAGTGCTTGACAGTTGACAGTTTGGTTGAGTAGAGATAAAATCACAAAAAGAAGTCATATAAAGGGTGGAGAGAAAAGCAAAGGATTATCTCCACTTCATTCTTTATTTTTTTTTCTTTCTTTATTGATAAAGGAGGATTATCTCCACTTTGTGAAATTGACAATTTCGTGAGCAGCACTCTTTATTTATCCACTAAATCTTTATTGCCCAACAAAAAGAAATATCGCAATAATAAAGCAATCTCTTCGTCCCATTTTATGTAAGGTGTTAGACCACATACAAAAATACTGTTAAAATTTTAGGTCTATACAACAATAACAATAACAACCCAGTAAAATTCAACAAGTGGGGTTTGAGAGGGTAGAATGTACGCAGACCTTACCCCTATCCCCGAGGGGATAGAGAGGCTGTTTTCGGGAGACCCTCGGCTCAGAGACAATAGATCTGTGACAACAAAATCCAAAAAATAATATCAGCAACGTGACATCAAATAAGTGGAAAAGCAGTAACACAAATATTATGCAAAAGTGTGAACCACAACATAAATCGCTAGCAAGGCTAGACAAAACACTATCATACTCGTAGGTACAACGAGGCAAACCGAGACAAAGGGGAAAACCGCTCGACTACCCCTTAACCTATAACCCTAATGCTCGACCTCTACATATTCCTATCAAGAGCCATGTCCTTGAAAATCTGGAGTCGCGCCATGTCTTGTCTGATCACCTCGGCCCAATACTTCTTAGGCCGCCATCTACCTATCCTTGTACCTGCCAAAGCCAACCGCTCACACCTCCTAACCGGGGCATCTAGGCTTCTCCTATGCACGTGTCCAAACCATCTAAGTCGCGCTTCCCGCATCTTGTTGCCCACCGGAGTCACGTCCACCCTCTCCCGAATATTTTCATTCCTAATCTTATCCAGCCTAGTGTGCTCACACATCCATCTCAACATTCTCATTTCTGCTACTTTTATCTTCTGGGTATGTGAATTCTTGACTGGCCAACACTCAATCCCATAGTACATGGTCGGTCTAACTACCGCTCTATAGAACTTACCTTTGAGTTTCGATGGCACATTCTTGTCACACAAGATTATGGCATGTCATAAATATTTAAGCAACTAACAAAATTATATTATTAAAAATAAAATAAAATTTATAATTATACTTTCCAATTTATGTGAACATGTTTGACTGGACACGGAGTTTAAAAAAAAATAAAGACTTTTAGAATTTGTGGTCCTAAACAAGTCAAAAATTGTTGTATTTGTGTGGTTATAAAAGCTTCTCAATTAAAAGTAGAATTGAAAATTTAAGCTAAATTATTTTCAAAGTTAGAAATGAGTTATGTTTTTTGGAACAGACCAAAAATAAATAAATTTATATAAATTGGAACGGAGGGAGTATATATATATATATCATTCTTTCGAAATAAACAAAATGAAGGTGTTCGATGAAATGGGACAAAGGGAGTACAAAAATTGCATATTCCTCATTTACATCTTTTTTAAATCTTTTATTTATGCACAAATTGACCTACTACACGTCGCTACATTGGCCAACTCAAATGTACAAAACTAAAAATATACTAGTAAATCAATTAGAAATGAGCTGTGAGCTCTGAGATTTCATGACCTCATCCCCATTCTACACCACTGAAGTCCTTGTACGCTATTTGGTAGTTGGCACCGTTCAAAGGCCAACTCAAACGAAGTTGGGCCCATCCTTACCCAAATCCATGGACCCCACAGCCGACGCCGGAATCGAGGCGTATCTCGTCGAGAAATTCCGGAGCCCGTACTCATCCTCCTCTCCGTTATTCCCGCTATGACCTTCGTCGAAGTTCAGTGCATAACTGAGAGGATCATACTGGAATTTCCCTTGCTTTCCACTTTTACTCCGATTGAAACGCCTGATGAAAGTCTTCCATCTCGGCCCCGCCGCGAGCTCCGACCACTCTCGTAACTTCAGTACAGCGTTAATTGCCTTGGCCCAAACAGAGCCTTCCTCCACCTCCCGAGTCCGTATCCTACGCCACCAATTAAAGCCGATGCCACCTGACGATGGGAAGCAAAAACAGCAACGCCGCTTTTGGAATAGCGTCTCCGACGTCTCATCTCTCGGCTCCGCATATGTGTGTGAAAATTCACGTGCCTCCATAGCCAAATCGTTTCAAATACGAATTTACAGAATTTAGAGTTCTATAGGTTCCACTTACGAATATTTATTTTATAGTGGGAGGGTTGTAATATGTGAAGTCGTAACTGTTGAGGGATGACTGGGACTGGCAAATACCGGTATATAATAATACGAGGCGTACCGCTCAAAAGCTCACTTTGAGTACAGATTATGGAGATATGACCGGCTTTGTGGATTTTTTAAAGTGGGCTTTTGATTAGCGGGATAAGGATGAGAATCCAGTACTTCGCGGTCTACGCCAATAGGAATTGGCTGTCACCACTCAGCAAAAGGTTGTACTTTGCAAGTTAGAGCGAGACAACCATTGCGCGTTGATTGTATTTTTCATGCTACGTGTAAGGTTACGGCTTGTCTTTTTCCTTTTCAAATTGATGGAATACCGTTCTATTATAAAATATCTTTTTCTTCCCCTTCAATTCCATTATAAATATCTAATATTAGCTTTTTGTACAAAATATCCGGCCTTGTAATTGAAGATGGGTTAAGGACCACCTAATATTCTGTTCGCGTTTCCAACACATAATTATGCATTATGCACAAGGAATCAAGTGGATTTGTACAAGAAATTCGTCTTTTTCTAACTGAAAGGACCTCTCTTCATTGTTCCTTTTCTATCTTTTTATGTTATTTAATTTTATGTGGAACCTTACCGGATAGCAAAAATTACACGGGGCGTCTTATTTGGTCGCCCTCATTTAATTTATACTCATTTTTTTAGAAATTTTTAACTTGTACCTGATTTTTAAATAACTTCAGCTTTCTTTCTCCTTCTCCTTCTCCTCCTTCGTTTTCTTCTTCTTTCTTCTGCTGCTGTTAGTGCTGCTATGACACTTCAGTTCATGGAATGATTGTCATAAATATGTTTATCAGAGCTGAAGTTTGCCAATTACAAAACAAAAACTTCGTCAGTTACAAAAACAAAAACTTAGCAATTACAAACAAAAGCTTTGCGTTAAGACGTGCACAAGTTAAACAAAAACTTCAGCAAATAGAGAACAAAACGTCAGCTACTATGTTTAAGTTCAGCACACTTGCTACTTCAGGCCCGTCTACTAGAATGCTGAAGTTTTGCGTGATTGTCTTTGCTACTTCAACCCCGTATGCTGAAGTTATGCGAAAAAGCGGGTACACTTGCAATTTTTTTACAAAGCGGACACAAGTTAAAATGTGACACAAAAATCGGGTATAGATGCAAATGCCCCTGGATATTGATAGCCTCTTTAGAATGAAAAATCAAAAGAAGAAGTCACTGATCAGATTCCCTAGCGAACAAAGTTGAGTTCTGCTTAAGTTTTGGATGACGAACTCATAAGATCAAATAAAAGGAAGGGTTTTAACCATAAAGACGTCCAGATGATTTTCTGAGATGGCTTTTCATCCTTAAAAAGGACAGATTGAAAGTCAGTACAAGCCTAAAACACAGAAAGCCATACTACGCAAAGAAATATGAAATGTACATGCACATAAGTATAAGGTGATGTCAAATTCCAATGGCATAAAAAGCACAGACAAAGGAATCAATCTTTTTTTACTTTATCAACTTGCAAATGTAGTTTGGTTTCCAACTCATGATCGTTGCCAAAGATGGTTCGGGCCACCTAAGCATCACATACAACCAATTAACTTGCGGGACATATAAGTGTAGAAATTGCACGGGGCGCCAATTTGGTCGCCCCCGTTTAACCTATACTCAGCCATCGCTTCTTTTCTTCTTCTTTCTTACCTACTTTTTAGTTCTATTCGCTCTTCTCAACTATGGTGTTAAATTTTCAGATTAACTACTCTTTCGATTTTTGCCCACATTTTTCTCTTTGTTTTTAAATCTGGAGGGACTTTTGTAGTTTTTTTAAAAAGCTTGTAGTAAGAATCTTCATAGAAAAAGATGGTGGACTTCTCATTATGGGTTAGAAACAAATTTTCAATTAAATCTGATCTCATTTTTTCTTCAATCTGTCATATTCTCCATTCTTATCATATCTGACTTATAATTTCATTTTTTTTTTAAAAAAAAAAAAAATTGATCTGATTATTTTGGGATTTAAAAGAAGGCATGAGGGAGAAGAACTCCCTCAATTTGTTGGATGCTCCATCTGTCTAAGTGATGCAATCTAATCTTCAATTGACTTTCATGGGAGAGCTGCAATTTATTATAAAGAAACCTATCTGCTTTGGTCATAAGAAGTTATAGTGACAATTCATTTTTTTTTCGACACCGGCCTTCCAGATATTCAATTTCTTATGAGAGGCATAATCAAAGGGTAATGATTTAATTTCCCTCAATAATATCACATTATTAGCTTAGGATTAACGTTGTGTTTAGAAAGATTAAAATACATCCACTTTGTACTCCCTACACAACCAAAGATAAGCAAGAAACAATACATCTCTTCTTGATTTCTCAGTTGGTGGCTTTATTTGTTGCTGTCAAATTTCGTCTTTCTCCGGCTTTTTGTTTGCAAATGTCTAATATTGATGCTTTTGTTACTTTATTTTGTTTCATCCTATTGACTTCAACTTTTTGCTCGTTGTTGTGGTAGTTGTATGCTTATTTATTTGTTCCGCACTTCGGAGTCCGATAAATATAGCTCTTCTATTGGACTTACATGTTTTCTTAGTTTCTACGTATTGAGGAGTGAAAACAATTATGTTTTAGTATCTATGTATGTACATTTGTTTGTATGATATATGGTTATGTCATACTTATATAATAGGTACTATACGTTTTATGTTATCTATTGAAAGACTGAATATCTATTTTCTGTACATACTGAAGTGTAATGATTTGAAGATATTGCGACAAAGTCCATTGAGGAACTTATTGAGGCCTATTCCAAGTTGCAATATTGAAATGGTTTTCCTGAGGTGATTTATCTTTAATTGCTTCACTCTCTTTTTTCAGTCACATATTACTCTGATGAGATAACAAGAGTTCCACGGTCTAATTCTTACATGTTTTCTTTTGTGCTGAATGCGAGGTTACGGTTATCTTGAGTGCCGATATTTCTGGTGAAAAAGTATGACAAGATCGCGTTAATATCAGGTCTTCCATCTGAGCTATGTCCCATTTCTCTATTTTAATACTGAAATTTTCTTTTCATTAGTAGCACTAGCAACTGTGCATTCAAAGCTCCATATATAAGTTGAAAATGAATGAAGCTTGATAGATCGGTGTTTTTGTCTCTACAGTGCCAGATATATTATGCTATGTTCTCATAAGTAGGTCATACGCTCATCTTATTGCATTTTATGGGTTTTCTCAATCTTATTTAATGTTGGAAAACTTAACTTTTTTATGGATTGCTTCAACATTTAATTACTCATAAAAGATCATCTTATTATGTTGGTAGTCATTTTTATGTGAATTTAAAGATTTGATTGGAAGATTGTCCTATAGACCTATACTACGCAAAGAAATATGAAATGGACATGCACATAAGTAGAAGGTGATGTCAAATTCCAATGGCATAAAAAGCACGGACAAAGGAATCAATCTTTTTTTACGTTGTCAAATTGCAAATGTAGTTTGGTTTCCAACTCATGATTGTTGCCAAAGATGGTTCGGGCCACCTAAAGATCACATACTACCAACTTGCGGGACATATAAATCTTGGCTTAGAAGTCACTGAAAGCCATATCCAATTCTACTGGCAAAACCGACCAAGATAACAAAAACTTATATGCAAGCGAAGATAATCGAATGTTAGTGCATTTTAATATGTATCTTATTGCTATAATCAAATGGATTCGATAGTGTCCAACAGCCTATTCATAGTGAGCAAAAAAGTCTAGAAATTTTGCTACAGAAAAGGTAAAGAGTAACTATACCAGAAATAAATACAAGAATATTCCACTAAGAATCACTAAACATCTGACTTATGTTGTTTGTCAAGAAAGCTGACATAAATTTGAATTTTTATTCATCTCTCCCATAGGGTCATAGGATTGTTTGTTGGTCGGTACGGTACAGTATTTAGATATTTCGGTTCGGTATTTTCGGTATTCAGTTTCTTAAAATGCTACACCAATACCTTACCTAATTAAATTCGGTATGGTTCGGTTTTTCTTCTTTCGATTTCGGTTTATTTGGTTCGGTAACTTCGGTTTATTCGGTTTGAATACTAACTAGTGCGTAGAGTCATAAACTGTAATATTCTTAACTAAGACACTCAAAAGTACAAAACTAAAAATATTTGTTGACAAAAGTTATGTCCAAAACCAGCAAATATCAACCCAAAGAGAGAAAATGGTACATAAAGAAATAAATTTGGTCATTAGAAATGTTGTGTTACTTGCTTAGAGTTAATTGATGAACTTATAAAAATAAAAGAAAGTAAAATTTTAGATTTTTTATATTTATTTTATAATTAATAATATGTGCATTATGTAATATAATATATATTTCGGTACGGTATCAGTATTTCGATATTTTATTTTCAAAAATATCAAATATCATACCTAATATCAAATTATTTTTAAAACTTAAACCAAATACCATACCGAATACCAAAATATCGAATACCAAATACCAAAATTTTCAATTACAATACGATAATTTGAGATTTACCAAATTATGCACCGTCCTACTCTCACACATAAAGGCATGTTTAAGCTTGCCAGTCTTACCGTTCTGAAACAAGACATTTCTGTGGAGACTCAACTTAGTTCCCAAAGTCCCAAACTAGCATAAGTTCTCATTAAGTCTCATCGGTCGGACATACTATGCCCACGAAGATGGTAAGTGTTATCATCAGGGCGGACCTACATTGTGAGTTGGGGGTCACGGGATCCTGTTATTCTTGACAAAATTTTTATATATATATATATATATTATATATATCTGTACATATATAGGACCTCTTAAATATTTTAAGTATGTCCCCATAAACACAAAGAGACTGATTGGATGGTTGCATTGGCCATTTAAGTTCCGATCACTTGCAAGTGATGCAAGTTCAAATCCCACCTTTCAGCCTTTTCTATTCCTTTTCAGTTTTTTCCCTCCTTTCTATTTTTATTCTTTGAGTACAATGTAATTTATATTTAATAACA
This sequence comes from Nicotiana knightiana, assembly GCA_005239525.1. Taxonomy (NCBI): domain Eukaryota; kingdom Viridiplantae; phylum Streptophyta; class Magnoliopsida; order Solanales; family Solanaceae; genus Nicotiana; species Nicotiana knightiana. Next base: position 18,712 of record ML428159.1, read on the forward strand.
AATTACTTTATTTTTTACTTTTGTCCATTTTTTTTTAAGCAATTATAATTTAGTACTAATATATAATAATCAACTTAATTAATATTTTAGTTCTTTGAATACAATGTAATTTATATTTAATAGCAAATTGCCTTATTTTTTACTTTTGTCTTCTTCTTTTTTTGAATTCAATTATAGTTTAGTACTAGTACATAATAGTCAACCTAATTAATTTTATTCTTTTTCAAATCCATCCCTTAAAATAGAAATCATCAAATTGCAACTTATCAGTCCATAAATGAAAAATACATATCATTTTGTGACAACCTTTTTCAACAATCTGACTCGGCAATGACAACTAATAGTTTGAGACTCTTTTTCCGTTCTTTTAGTATTACCATACTCCTTATCTTGAATGCCCTTTTGATCTTAATTTATTAAAAACTAGAATTTTAAAGTATGAAATATGCTTAATCAAACACCTTCTATTCACATAGCATCCATTTTGCGAAGAAATATTTCTCCCTCTCAATCAAATAAACAAGCTAGAAAGAGTTGTAACATGTTACAGAGAGTTCTTTTATGACATCGCAAGCAGAAAAAACATCGTCCATTGAATCTTCATAAACTTACGGACTGCTTGAATAAAATAGTTCTTTAGCAGAAGCTCTGAAATGTGTTTGAAAATAAGCGCGATCATTTCAAATCATTTGGTTAATTAGAAGGTGAAGGCACCTCCTGTTTGTATAGAGCAGTGCTAGTGCATATTGACAGACATTTATCAAGGGCCGCATAAATGACAACTCAGGTATGTAAAGATAATAACACATGCTTCGGCTTATGGACACAGATCCATTCATCATGTTCACAGTTTCAGATAGTAACAAATGCCTGATTGGCATGAAATCAAAATAATGAAAAATAGGTATAGACCAGAATAGTAGGTAAAACAGCAAAAAGAGACTTCGATAAATTGGATAATTATTAGGAACCACTGTATGTATTTACTCGAACTACTCTTGTGATCACAGGAAAAAAACTACTCTGCATTACCATCTATATGGAATAAGAGAAATTGCCTCCAATACATTGTTATTAGGCGGAATACATACGGAGACACCTAAAGCTAGTACCTTTTGAACACCTAAACTCCTTGAAGGTGTACCACATTTAGCTGACATGGCAAAATGAGTGTTTTCCACGCTCTTTGAGCGCATCCACTACTAAAAAAAATTAATTATTTTTTTTTTTCCTGTCACTTTCTCTTGTTTTTTTCTTTTTACTCTGGTTTTCCTTGAAGAGGACTACCTTGCCGGAAACTTTCACAGTCGGTGGCAAGCCCACATCTTCTCCACCAGAACATCACCGCCAAGAAGTTAACTTCCAAAAAATCTCATTTGGTTTCTCCAATCTCCACCCAGTTCCAACAGCATCATAATCAACTGCAATTTCGTTGTATGATAATAGAAATGCTTGTTTAAACCGGTAAATCAGAAAATTTTGGGTGAGATTTTTTAATGTAACCGTAGAATAAGTAGAAACTTAGTGGAAAATCAGGACAACTAAGTTGGAAAGCATCGCTAGTGGGTGCAATCGAAGGGCCATCAAAGTTTTTAATTGGTAACAAACAGCATATGAGCTTCACCAGATTTTGTTTTTCTCCAATAATGGAGTTTCCTTCTAGGTCAGATGTGATTGTACAAAATCTTTTCTATATCAATTCTATTCCTCTATTTCCTCGTACTTCTTTTTTCCTTATTATTTGGAATAAAAAATTCACACGCCATTGTCTCAATGATTGTTTTGCCAGGTCAACCACGTGTAAAATGCACGCGTTTCATATTTTGGATGTGTCAACTAAATGTGTCTAATTGATACACTTTTGAAGGAGTTTAGGTGTTCAATAGGTATTAGCTCGAGTTTAAGTGTCTAGCTGAAAAATGGTGTCAACTTTAGGTGTCTCCGTATGTATTCCGCCTTGATATTATTAGCAAAGCAAATATTGTGAAGTAACTTTTTTCCACTTTAAGAAGCATGCATTCATTAGCTCAATTATAATCAACTACCCGCATGATCTCTGTTAAACAAGTAAAATCATGTTTAAATAATAGACTGCTCGAAAGTGGGCATGCAATTATCCATCTATCAATCTGTATGCTAGTTTAGCAGCTCGAAAGATACTCCAATTGCAGGGCACACAAACGATTTAGATACATAATATAAGTTATATACTACCAAGTCAACCAATTACATAGTGCATGCTAAGCTAAACACAGAGTTGCTACTCTTTAACACATTCCAACAAACAAAGTTCCCTCACACTAGTAATTAATATATCAGCCAACATCAACATCAGTTGGTTACTTACATTGTCATAGCTTTCTCCATGCCTTTCCCGTGAATCCCGAAAAATACCTTCCCAGCATTGTCCAAGCTACTCGTGTCAATCGCAATTGCCCCGAACATTGCCCTGAAAGCACCACAAACCACCGCAGGAGCTGACGAATTTGTCTTGTGTGAAACCCTGACTATCTTTTGCAAACCTAAGCGCTTTCCATCAGCAGCACAAGATGTTACCACATTGGACGAAAGCTCCAGAATAGCCCGGTTGAGATCCTTGGGGGACATATCGATATTCTTTCTAAGCAATTGCAGAGAAACCGAACCCTCAATTGCCTTCTCACCCAAAATGCTCAAAGCTCTGTTGTTCTCTCCTGAGTATGATGCGTGCGTCATGGCACGTCGTAGTAACTCTACATCCTGAAATGTGTACCTTTATGCATACACAGCAACTTAATTTTCAACTTTGTTTAACTGAATAGAAATTTTATAAGTTTAAGTTAAAATAAGTGAGAGAAATTTACTGGATTTGATTTTGAAGGGTTTGGAGAGCGATTGAGAAAGGGGAAGTGGGTCTTAAAGACAAGGACGGATTTGCTCGAGCCTGCAATTAACGGTGTCAAAAAAGTTAGGGTTCAACATCACTCTAAGAATAAACAAACCAACTTTATAGTTCAGTTTTTAATGAGGGTTTTACCTGAAGAGAAGAGCAGAGGGCGAAAGAGAGTAAGACGGAGCAGATGAATTGCCGAAGATGGCTCATAATTCCGGTGAACTATCCTTAGTCGACGGCGACGGAGTTAAGCTGAGTCGATTGAGCTCTCTAGTCGGGGGGGCCGTGGGGGAAAAAATAGGGTAAATCCACTTTACTCCTTGAATGAAAAATAAAAATGAACTTTACTCATCGGGTTTCGGTCATGTCACCAATAAGTGATTTTTTTTTTTTTTTTTCACATAAATTAAATTTATTTTTTAATATTGATTAAAAATAAAATTGATCATATTAATTTTTATTATCTTTTCACATAAATACTTTTAACATATACTTCAATAATATTTGCTCCAAAAATACATGTAGGGAAAAAAATAATTAATTCATTCTTGAAATCTGAAAAATTTATTTATTTTGGACCATAAAAAAGAAGGTCAAAAAATTACTTATTATGAACCGGAGAGAGCATGCTTGTGAGGGTAATTAAGTTTTGACTTGCTGATTACCGAATTAAGATTAGAGTTCTTAAGCCTAGAAAGATTCAATTCGTATGGGAGTAAAGTTATTACTTCTAATATTCTGTGCTAGTAAATAGTATTTGTCTAGATACTGTAAGTATACCATAAATATTATGCTTGTAAAAAAGCTAGAAGCATATTTTGAATAAAATGACGAAGTTAAATAGTAAATAATGAAAGTTACTCATTCAATACGATAGAAGAAAAAAAAAGTTGCATAAAATTTATATCTATATTTATATCTATATCTATATTATTATAAAAGCATGAATAAAATGTTAGTTTACAAAAATAAATGTTGGTTTACAAAAATAACCTTTTAATATTAAGTATAATAACTCACAATAAAAGGACATAACCGAAATTCTAAACATTAGTCTTATAATCCTATTAGTTTTAGGACATAATACTACACGTCAGAAATCCTACATTATTACCTTTAAGAATCCTATTAGCATAATTATTTTCGGATATAAATATATAATATTATGTGTTAATATATTTAAAAATAAAAGTTTCGTTAAGTACCAAATTATATAGACATGAAAAACAAAATCTTTTTCAAGATGGCATGAGCAAGAAGTAGCAAGGATGGATATCTGTAAAACAACAAATATAAAATACTCATAAAACAACAATTTGCCAATATATCCAAAGACATGTTTCAACAACTAAATTGATCCACTGGCCATAAATGTCGCGATGGACACAAAATATTTTTTATAGAGAAAAAATAAGTCAAAGAGAAACATAGAGCATATGGACATATTTTTGGCCCTGCAATCCAATTACTTTTAGGATATATTTTTAAAAAAAAATTATATTACTAATTTAATTTGAAAACATATTATATTGTCCAAATTTATTTAGAAATAAGAGAGTTTATATTATTATAAAAGTATAAATACAATATTGATAGATTAAAATAGCCTTAAAATATTAAACAGAATAACTCATAGGGAAAAGATATAACTGCAACAACTTATATATTTGGAATACAATAACTTTTATAATAAATTTTTTAACATTTATGATTTTAAATTAATATAATCTTGTCAATTGAATTCTTATTAAAAATATATACGAAGGTTTAATTAAAATCAATTTCATAAGAATTCTCCATATTGATAATACATTACCCCTCTATAATATCCAATATCAAGAAAAAATAAAAGTAATATTAAACGGACAACATAAGACGTTGAAATTGAGAAAACATTCCCACGATAATATATTATTATATTATATTTAAACTGCTTTCCTACTCAAATAATATTTTTTTTATTATTAATTTTTTGTGTGATATTGAAAAATATACTCATTTATTAAAGAACAACTAAGAAAATTTTTAAGAATATAAATATATGAGAATGTCACGACCCAACCTATGGGCCGCGATGGGCACCCGGTACCTTACCCAACTGAGTACCAACATAACATATCTTTCTTATCATACTATCACGGCTAAATGTGCCAAAATGGTCATCATGACATAATCGAAATAAAACATAAGGGAATGCTAGACATAGGAAGACCTAACATGATATAGAAACTTATACATGTGACATACGCACCTATAAGGCTGACATGACCATTTGTAAACTCAAAACATGGGCAAACAAGGTCATACAAGTATCCATATACCTGACATTTGTCTACAAGTCTCTAAGAGTACATAAACATCAAAAAGGTCGGGACAGGGCCCCGACATACCAGTCAATGCATGTCCCAATCATACTGACCAAATAGGCAACTTCGGAGCAAGTGGAGTGCAGCAACACCTTCCGCTGAGCTAATAGCCTACTAGGAGGACTGTCAACCTGTCTATCGGGACCTGTGGGCATGAAACGCAGCATCCCCCAAAAAAAGGGACGTCATTACGAATAAAGTACTGAGTATGTAAGGCAGAAAAGCATAACTAAGAATAGTAATGTAAAGAGAGATGTAGGAGATATAGTCTGTAGCATCTGAGTGCCTTTGAGAGATAGTGACATGAAATGTGTGATACATATATATACATAATCCTTTAAAAACATCCTCCTCTGTGGGCATCATCATCATCATCATATCATACCCGGCCTCGAAGAGGACTCGGTAAAAATATACTCGGCCATCATAGGGCTCGGTAGAATCGTACCCGGCCACGTGGAGCTCGGTAAACCCAACTGATCAGTGATTTCACAATAGGTTCCGTACCCGGCCGACTATAGCGCGGCTCCGTAGAGTAAAATAGATACTATACATAATGCATGTTGGACTCATGGAATCAAGCTTTAAACCTTTCGGAGTGACATAAGGTAGTTGCACCTTCGTTTAACATTATGGACATCATACCATCAATATGAGCTTCACTAGGACTCAAGGATCATACATATTTTCTTATAATAACTTTATAAGTATTGAATAACATGGACAACCTTAGTTTCTAGGAGTAGATTCATTATGAAGTAGCGTATCGTTTACGTTCGTTTCACTTTAGATCATGCCAAAAGAAAGAAGGGAATACCTTAACATATCTTATCACAATCTTTCTATCCACCAAGTTGAACTCGCCTCTTCGTACCTTAATCTACAACAACGATAATAATACTAGCATTAAGTTACGAATGGTACAACTATCGCACAACGAACGACAAGCTTATTTTGTATAAAAATGAGAGATAACCCTATAATCCTTACTTTATCCAAATTCAAGATCACCAACAACACAAGAACACAACAACAAAAACAACATATATATACATTATTTTCCAGCCTTATATACACCATAAAATACTACAAAACAGCCCAACACGCCACAATCTCTTCATACACAAAATGACCATCGTAGTAGTGTCAAACGACCCGAAAATGTTACGAAGAACGACCAGCCCACCACCCTACATCTATATGGTATTTCTCCAACCTTCCTCCTCCAAAACTCCACAAAATAGTAGTGAAATATGCAACCCAACAGCAACATAAAACAGTCCGCTACAAGTGAATAACTCGAACTCACGACTTTCGATCACCGCCCCATGAGTTATTACAAGTATAGAACAAATTACCATGAATTTACAACAGAAAAAATGGATGAAAGAGAGCAGTAAACTTACGTTATTTTTTGGATAACTCAGCCCTTATCTTGGTTCTTCAAATTCTAGGTTTTACCCCCAATTAGAACTTGAAAGGGGGAGAAAATCAATTAGGGTTTATGAGTAATTTTTGGGAGGAAGTTTGCAGGGGTTTAGGTCTGGTTGTTTGTGATATAAAATGAGGGCTATATTGCAGGATATGATCCCTTAAATAAGCTCTTTGACCGACCCAAAATTGCTTCTTTTTGGGCTCTCATTTAACCAAGTAGGTGACACACCTACTTGTCACCTAGCAGCCTGCGTAGTCTCGCAAAAATAGATATATCTCTCTACTCCGATGTCATATCGACAAACGGTTAAATGCGTTAGAAACTAGACTCGTAGATATTAAATTTGGTAGCTATATCATACCATAATTCCAAGTATATTGGTATAAAAGCTCATCTACATTTGACCTAAAGTTTAGCATATTTGTGAATGTAACTTGTGATGATCTTTGCCAACTTTTGTTCCACAAGCTGCTTGACTTCAAAACGTAGCACACGAATATCATACGATGAAAATAACTCATAGCATAACCTCCTTTTTATAACATTAAAGTACATGTTATAGCATTCCAGATGTGTCGACTTTCGACGAACTTATTTTCTTCAATTTGTTTAGCTTCTAAGCCTTTCAACCCTCTTGGTACTTGCATTCCATGATCTTAAATATTTGTAACGTCCAAGTTAACATGATTAACTTACTTTATGTACTTTCAAAGAAGATCTCATTTCTGAGCTTAAATAAATTGACTTACGGCGTACTCTCACGTACGAAATTATGGGGTGTAACATTATTCCCCCCTTTGGAACATTCGTCCTCGAATGTTGAATGATGCACTTATCTGTGTCTTAAAAAACAGCTTTTACGAATATTATAATATTGTCTTTGCCATCTAGGGAGTTGTTCGGTGAATAAATCCAAAGGCTAGGTCATTCCCTTCTTTAGGACTCTTTCTCACACCACGACTTGTGGTCGAAATTCTTCCAATCTCGTAACTGTTTCTACCTTCTTTCATGCAGCCTGTACGATTCTAACCTTGAATGTGTGATAATGCGACTCTTATCTCCTTTTTCCGTTAGCTTTTAACCAATCTCTAGGTTTCACTTTGTGAACATATATAGTACTATGACAAGTTGTCCCTCTGGCATCTATAGGTGTACTAAAATTCTTCGATTGGTACTTTGTAGAACTTATGACTATTGCTATATTTTGTTTCAGGGCCTCAGTTATCTATGCTTATGGCTTTACCACAACTAGGTAGGTCATACTATACTATAAATCTTACTTTGGTTTATTATTATCGAGGCCTGCCACCCGATCCCAGGTTACTCTCTCCCTGCTTATCCTATATGTATAATTCTAAGCCATTTAATGCTTCCTTATTACTGTTCATCTTAAGAATGACAGTCTAATCTCATCTCATATTTTGTAACTTTCATCCATCTATTGTTGATTCACTTTAATGTTGATCTATAATCTACAACTGATAACTTGAAACCTCTTATGAAATATATCGTCACTAGGGTTCACGTCTCATCAAGGATATCTGAAGTGATTTTCCTGATCCACTTAGGGATGATACTATACTCCAATAACTGTATTTCATAGCATCCCAATGTGATTCATCCTAAGGGGGTATTCTAATCCCGTGCAGTTCATGAAATCCTTTTTCTCAAAAACATTACTCAATCAAAGGCCTAAACGTCATCCTCTTATCATTTATCAAAGTTACATCCTTACTTTGCCACTAGGTAGCATTCCATCTCTTCTAAATGCTACTATTTTTAAACTCCTTTGAGTTCACTCATGCTATACTGAGATTTTTATAACTTTATGAAAATCATCAGATCTCTTGTTATAATGGGTTTAATCCCGAGGACTTACCTATTCTTGTCACCTTCTCACTCACCTTTTCTTATCCTTACTCCTGTCTAGCTAAAACCTTGTCGCTCTACCATACTTTAGCTTGCGACCTACGCATATCTATTTATACTACTCGCAACCTTCCTTTTAACATGATAGCACCATAGATTTCCTTTCATGCCTTCTCAATTGTCTTTAAATGTAAGCAACTACTTTTCATGGTCGTTCTGCCACTTGCTGCATGGATACTTGGCTTATCTTAGTCCCCAGGAATACTGGAGTTCCCTGTAACTCATATGATCTCAATTATCAACTCTTGATTTTTTTTTGCTTCTTCCCATTCATTAGCCACGATAGGTGCCATTTTCTTATGGAGTGCATACAATATTATAGTGAGATTGTTGTGACAATACCATTTCATCTTTAGGTCACTATGCTTATGTTGAAGCATTCGTCCTTATTTCCTCAGTTAGTCTTTCATTGCAGTGCTTAGGGAAGACCCTCTGACTTTTGTAAAGCTGTGATTTTATTTCATTGTATACCCCACGGTATTTCTGATGTTCTTACTTGCCTATAATTATCCTTAGTTACTTACCTCCGTGCCCTTGTGCTCGTAAGTTGCTTCTGAACTGAAATTTTAGATGTCTCCCTAGTGGCATCCTCGTTTATTTTTGCAACACTTATACGATACCTTTAACTACCCAACTTTCTATCTTAACATTACTCAAGGATCACGATGACATCATATCTACGAGATTGAATTCCCTATGTTGGGTTTCACTACGTTTATCTTGCACGATCTGTTGATTTATCTATGACCTCTTGTTTAGCTATAACTAGGCTCTTTCTGAATCAACTACAGACTACTCGTTAGTCCACTCTCATATCTGTATTTTATGTAACGCCTCTTGGGTTATTTCCTTTGTCTTAACTTACCTCTCATACGGGATCCTTATGTATCAAGTGTTCATTTTCACTTATTTATCAATATCGTTGAGTGCGAAACCCTTATTGATTCTCCCCAACATCATGCTTGCATAATGTTCTGGAGTCATATTATATCTGTAAGATATGAATAAATGCAATCTCATTCCTTTCACCTTTTTACCACATTCTTCCTTTACAATTCAATATTTACCTCTTCATCTTTGGCGTTCACATCTTCACTGAGATATTACTGGCCTTGCGGTAACCCTTCTACACCAGGTATAATTGAATTTCTTACGCACAAGGGTGACACCTAGTGTAACTGGCACATTTAGTCCTTTAAGCTTAACTCTGCTCATAGTGCTTGCTTTAGGGAAGCGTTTTCGTGAATGACCTTTAAAGGTTATTCTTCTGTTGTCCATTATATTATTGTCCAAACACGATCTCTGAAATTCTCACGATGCCGACTATTACCAATTCCCTCGATCCCTAATTCATGTTTGATTGTTTTATTATTATTTTTTTTACTATCCCATGCTAATTTTTATTACTCAGGGGGTCTAACTTTTCCTCCTGGTAATCGCGTTGGACTCACCGATTCATTTCATGAAATGAGAAGATGACTTTAGGGCCTATACTTTTATTGTCTCAAGGCATGTCTCCTCTTGTCTTTTCATTCACTTGACTATAGACTCTATCATCCTATCATATTTTGATTTACCGTTATCACTCATTTATCACATATTACTCATAATGCTTCATTTACTCTCTTCTTATTCTCATGCTGATATCTATGTCTGTTACCTTATTCTGAAACTTCAACAAAACAACCTTTCGCTTTTAATACCCTTTGCACCATCTCATTGGCTCTTGGGTCTACTAACATTCACTCTTTACTAGGGGCAGGAGTCATCCTAAGGTAAATATTCATCCCTTCTAGGATTCCAATGCCTATTTTCTAAACTTTCTGACATTCTAGAGTGCACCATCTGGTTATCTCCCAATGAACTATTACCATGTCCTGCACTACCCTCCAAAAATGTTACATAATGGTAATAATCTATCCAACATTTTGGGTTACTTTAACCCTAACTAGATCATGATATCCCGTCCTTCTCTTAAGCTATATCGGTTAGCTCTTATAGGGCATAACTGAGATTAATGTGGCCAATTGTATATATCTCTATTACTGTTGAAAGTAATGCATAATGCTTATATTTCTCTGCCTGGATTGTAAATACTGATAATCTTCACTAACTGAGTACCTCGTACCCCTCTTCACCTTGCTCTTTTTACTTGTTGAAACTTGTATCTACCTTCTGATTCTCTCGTTAGTTTTTTTCTTTACCAAATGGGTGGATAGATATACATTCCTTACGGCTCCTTACCAAGAAGTTTACACGTCTTAATATACACATAATATGTTGAATACCTCACATTTACTCATCATAAGCATGATGCAAAATTGAGTTCCTCTTACTCAACTCTTCCAAAGCCACATTTCAATCTCCGACCAATCGTCTTTCAAGATGTAGGCATCGTCATATTATGAATAAGATAGAATTTAGGAAATTGAGTTCTTACAACTGAGCTCTACCACACGATCTAGAGTAAGAAGAAAGAGTGACAGTCCTAAATGCCCTGTAGCTTCCTGCTTATAAGTGTGGTGCACAACACACCCATAAACAAGACTCTACTAGACACGACTTGTAGACATCCCTAGGACAGAACTGACCTGATACCACTTTTGTCACGACCT
>ML428161.1:0-25761 GCA_005239525.1 Nicotiana knightiana
AGACTATTCTCAGGGTCATACATCGAAGACCCCCAGCAGCATTTGAAAAACTTCCTGTCAATTGGTAAAACACAGAGGCAGCAAAACGTCACTCAGGAGGGAATAAAACTATTGTTGTTTCCATTCTCAGTGACTGGCGCTGCCCAGACTTGGCTAAACTCACTCCCCATCAATTCCATTACCACATGGGAGGAGTTAGTTAAGCAGTTCGTGAACAAGTTTCATCCACCTAACAAAACTGCCCAACAAATCGACGAAATCTTGAGCTTCAGACAGAAACCAGTTGAAACCTTGCAAGAGACATGGGAACGATTTAAGNAATATTTTATTCTTGTAGCAAACACCGCTTTGAATCATGCTCCAGTAGAGTTTTTCGCTCCATAGGTTGTGAGAATATTGAACAGTGAATACACGCATTAATAATCTATGATGATCTTAATAAACATATAGTAGCATATCGACAAATGTCATTATTGTTACATCGACCACCAGGTCGTGAGGCTTTCCTAATGTTTTCTAATTACATTCTTATTTCTTAGAAAGAGCGGCTAAACAATCGGTTCAAACAGACACAAGTAGCTAAACCGCCTTATTTGTTGTTGAAATTAGGTTTGTTCAAAATCAAACCGAAATCGCTAACCGAACCGATGGTTTATTGGCTTATTAGTATCGGATTATCAGGGTAATGAATGGTGAACAGATTAAGATTTTATAATTAACAACTTAACAATTTGGAGACGGATTACTCAATTTTTTTATCGGGTAAACCATTAACCCGTAATGAATTTTTATATTTACACTTTGACCCATGTATATAAACTTTTTACTATATTTTTGCATAAGTAGTTATACATAGAATGATAGAACTGTCTGTATCTAATGGTAGTCGTCTCTGGCTCATGAATTAAGTGGACATGAATGGAATTCCTCTCTGGGTCATTTTACTTAAGTGTGCTTTGTTTCATTACTTCACTTACATTTAGATTTTGAAGTTTGTCTGTAAGTGGGGTTTTCTAATTATTTTGTGGATAACAATGTTTATGTTATTGAATGTTAAAAACTAACAGAGACAGTTTGAACTATGCATTTGGCCGTTTGGTATTGATTGTTTAAAAAAACTTATTTGGTTTAGTAGATAAATTACTCGATAATTACTAATTTGATACCAATCCGTCCGATAATTGTTAATTTAATATCAATTTGTCCAATAATTGTTAATTCAATACAAATCCGCTCGTTATCTTATTAAAATACGAATTACTATATTTTATAATCCGATAATCGATAAATCGAATCTACCCTAAGTTGAAACACAAGGTGGGAACATATGGGCCTATATTGCCACGAAGTACAACATTACAACTTCAAAAAAGAAATAGTAGAAAAAATGATTCTAATTACTCCAGTTAAAAGGAAACAATCAAAGCTGACAGATGTAGGCGAAAACTATGCTTGAGTTGAGTAGGGTTTATAAATCTTAAAAAGATAACTTTCCCCAAACTAAAACAAATCCACCTGAGCTTTACTATCAGAACCACTTTTAACAATGGCCGCCATTTTCTCTCACTTATCCTCCCTCCGATTATCCGACGCGCCGTCATTCTCCTCTCTTTCTTCCTCCGGCATTCAGTCATCGCGCTCTTCCGGCGTATCCGTGCCTTATCCGGCCACTCGTCGACGCATCTCATGCCAGACCACCTCTCCGGCATCCTCTCCTTCGTCGTCCATCAATGGAAATGGTTCGCTTATTTTTTTTCTCTAAGTTTCCTATTCTATGCATCTAATTTTGATATGGCATTTTAAATCTGCAATGTAATTGTAAAACCTAAAAATTTTGTTAAGTTCTGCTGCATTTACTACCTAATCTTGTGATACGTTTCTAATTACTCTAAAAATGTTGTTTTTATTTTATCTTATCGCTGCGTTTTTCGTCTGCCATGTCCGCCTGTGCTGTTTATAGCTTGTTTGGATGGTTGTTATCCATCATATTGATCATATTGTTACTTTAAATATTTGTATTGATTGTTACTTAAATTTTATTATATCGTATCATTATATTCATCCTTGCGTAACGACGAAAAGTGTCACTTCTAGTCAACAACGAAATTGGTGTTTCCTTGCTCTTTTCTTTTTCTCATCTTGCCCTTCCTTATTATTAAATAATCATATTTTATCCTTTATCCTACTTTTTTATATAATAATTTTACTGCGTATCCTATTTTTTTAGTAATGTTACACATTTATTTTTCATATTGTTGGTGTGTGACATTATGAAACAACGTCAAATGATACAATCTATCCGAACATTGTATTCATCAAACAATACAATACAATATGATATGATATGAAACGACATGTTACAACAATCCAAACCAGCTGTTAAAGTCTAAAGAACTCTTTTGTTGTGTCAGCTGTAAAGACCTTGTTATATAGATAGTTGAGAAGACCTGATAAGTGATTGTAGCTGAAATAATAATCTCAATATTAATGAGGTATTCCTGATTTACTAAAAACAAGTTGGAGAACAAAAATACTCTGGCCTATAGGTTTTCAAAACATGAAATTTGAAGTACTTGGTCGCAGAGTTTCTCAAGGCATCTCCAGCCCTTGCACCATTTTTACGCCGAAATAGTGAAAATTGACTCCAACCCATAAAAAGATATGGAGATAAAAGATAGAGCTTTGAAATTAAAATAATTTATAGAAGAGTCAACAATTTCAACAACCAAACCACAACATTCCTTTGCCTCGTACACTCAATATTTTAATGATATGGTGGATTTGGAAGTGACCTACCAGAGTACAAAATTATTGTTGTATTTTTCTCATCCCATTATGTTATTTAATGTATTTTCAATTTTAATCTATGTCGGCCGCCACTGTATTAAATATTTATTTTTATGTTATTTAATGAACATTGTGTTATTTATTAACAAACATAGTATATCTTATATTTGCACTTTTCGTTTTTGTGATGGTTATATTTTTCTATACCATTATAATTTATAATAAAATTAACTTACAATTTTATATAAAAATAATATATACAAAAATTAATTTATAAAAATTATACACCAAAATTAAGATGTAAATTTTATATTATAAAGATATTACATAAAAAGTATAAGTAATTATAAAACTTATAATATATTAAATTAAAAGCGTTATATAATAAAAGATAATCAAAAAATATTGATGAATAATAATGGTATTGATGAACAGTGTTACATTAAGCTTGGTGTAACACTTTTCACACACCAAAATGGTGTAAGAAATAGTTTTGGGTTGGAGCACTAAAACACCAAATTTTACACCAAAATAGCATTTGACGTAAAAGCTGGCGTAGGGTTGGAGATGGTCTCATAATAAAGTTCAAGAGAACGTTAAATCTAGAATGTTTGTTAATGGATCAAACCATATTTTATTCAAACTCGGGGTGGAGAAATGAGAATATGTCCTGCCTGTCATGTCTAAGTTACAACCTTTTGTGAAACATGGATTGGTTATTAAGAAGATTTTTCTGATGTGTTTAAATTTTATATTCCAGCAAATATCAATCAGAAGGACTTTTTACACATTAGCGATTTTGACAAGTCAACTATTTTGAACATCTTGGATCGAGCCAAAGAGGTCAAAGCACTGATAAAATCAGGAGAGAGGACATATCTCCCATTTCAAGGTAAAACAATGGCGATGATATTTGCTAAGCCATCCATGAGGACACGTGTTTCCTTCGAGACAGGGTTTTACTTGCTTGGGGGCCACGCTATATACTTGGGACCAAATGACATACAGATGGGTAAGCGGGAAGAAACTCGTGATATTGCTCGTGTTCTGTCTCGCTACAATGATATCATTATGGCTCGAGTTTTTGCCCATCAGGTATGCTGGTGAGTTTTCTGTTTTGACTTCTTCCTGGTGCATGGTGAGTTTCCTGTTTTGACTTCTTGCTGGTGCACTTCAGTACGCTATCATGACCCAAATGAAACACCGCTAAGACTCTTATTTCTTCAGTATCCTCTGTAATGCCTCTCTTAGCAGCATTGTTCCATTCTATTAAATATTTTTTTACCCCTTTCTAAATATTAGTTGAATGAAAAGTTCTTTGATCTTTTCCGTTGGAGCTGAATTCTGGTCCATCGTGTACTTAATATCTTACAGACGAATAACAGTTTAACGATGTTGCCTTCCCTGCAAGTTAATTGAGCATATGATCATTCAGGCCTAAATGTCCTACAGGGTTTGTACATGTTGAGATGTTGAATTGAGTAATTGAGATGGCAGGGTTGGACATTTCTTAGTCGTTGCTTTAACACCAACTGTAAAATAAAAGATTTATCTATTTGTTTTTTGCTGCTGGTGCAGGACATTCTAGATCTTGCTAAATATGCAACTGTGCCAGTGATTAACGGCCTGACAGATTACAACCATCCTTGCCAAATTATGGCTGATGCCCTTACAATAATTGAACATGTTGGTCAGCTGGAAGGAACGAAGGTTTAGCTCTTTCAGGCCAAATTTTTTATCATCTCCCGGTTTCGGTTTCTGGTGATATTTTTTTTATAATTTAATGTTGGCTTCCAATTCCAGGTTGTCTACATTGGAGATGGAAATAACATAGTGCATTCTTGGTTGCTGCTGGCTTCAGTAATTCCCTTCCACTTTGTTTGTGCCTGTCCAAAAGGTTTTGAACCTGATGAGGCAACAGTTAAGAAAGCACAACAGGCTGGAGTAAGCAAAATTGAGATAACTAATGATCCAAAGGAAGCTGTCAGAGGAGCTGATGTCGTGTACTCAGATGTCTGGGCTAGCATGGGACAAAAGGAAGAAGCTGCACAGCGCCGTCAGGTGTTTCAAGAATTCCAGGTAGGAATGATAAATTGCTATAGTCTGTTCAACTTGTGCATGTAGAGCAAGAAATCTCTTCGATTTTAAATAAAATTGCTCGCCAGAAATGCAGATAAAATCCAGTAATATAGGAGGCTTAGCCCAAAAATGCCCCTTGATGTGGAACTAAGCTATTGTAGCTGGTTGGCTCCAGCAAGGGCTCATGAAATTATCATTTTCAGAATAACTTTTAACTTTCTAGATGATGGGACCTAAGTGTTAGAAACACAACTTACGATCCTAAACAGGAAGTTAAGATCTTTGTGAACTAAGATCTTAACTAAGACATCTAGATATTGTCAACTAAGAAAAAGAACAGTATGCTAGTGACTATAAATCTTTGTGAACTGGAACTGTAATGGGTGAAAATACTTATTTCTTGGACACTTCTTGCACGTCAACCTGTGTTTACAATCTTTTGCGTTAGGCTATTGGTGGATGGAACAGACATGAATACTATCTATAGTGGTATCCTAAACCAAGGTTGCAACAGACTGATAACTATGTAATAAGTAGATAAATCTTAAAGGCATCAAATTGTGATACTTGAGTTGAATGTATATAACCTACTCTACACGTTACATTCTCAAAAAAACAAAATGTATGTAACCTACTTTACAAGTTGTTCTGCAGTTTTACTTAGTTTCTGAAGCATGCTATTAATGTATGCATGTCTTTCTCTGACGTCTTATTGTTTGTTGATAGGTGAACGAAGAAATCATGAAATTAGCTGGACATAAGGCTTATTTCATGCACTGTTTGCCTGCAGAGAGGGGAGTGGAAGTCACTGATGGAGTAATTGAAGCGCCAAACTCAATTGTATTCCCCCAAGCAGAGAACCGCATGCATGCACAAAATGCGATTATGCTTCATGTAATGGGCTTGTAATTGCATTGTTTAACCTTATAGTGAAACTTGTTTTCTTCTTAAACTATATTTTGCTTGGAGCATTAAAGTGCGTAGTGGCTATCTCTCTTCTTATAACTCAAGGTCCTAACTTCCTAAGTCTAGTGATTCTCATATCGATTGTCTTCTTCGACATGGTAAAGGGATTACTTACAATCGCCACTAGTTGATCACAACGTCTCAATAAAATCTCTCAAGGGATATCTTATATAACCCTTTGTGGAGCTTAGATCAACCACCTCTTTACACCTAATTACCTTGCATTTGCACTCGGCCTGAATTTCCAAATTGAGGGCCAATTGCTCAATTCTGTCTTTTAATTAGATTGCCGATAGTTCAATGTATATACAACACAAAATTAAGGCACCCTTCATTTCATTCCCCGTCTTCCATCTTGAAAAGTTGATTGCCAATATTAGGACAGCACGGAGCACCTGCTCATACCACAGAATTTCCACTGACACTGTTCACCTCTCTTCTGAGTTGAACCTGTTCCATGCGGCCTTTGGTTCACAAAAAGGAAAATAATGAGATTCAAGTCCATAAAATAGATAAAGAAAAAAAGAGACAGATTCATGCATTGCGTCAAGTCATAAGAAAGACACATGCAGCTAAAGAAACTTATTAGTTACCTTGAGAAGATCAAAAACCTTTTCACAGATATATTTTTGCTGAATACTCGCTCCTCTTTGCTGCAACTTATCAGGGTGAACATAAAGAGTTGCTTTCCTGTAAGCCTTCTTCACCGCAGCAGTTGTAATAATTTCAGTCAGTGAGATGGGTTGCCAACCACTATCGGATCCAAGGATCTGCATTTCAAAAACAATGTGTATCTAGTGACAATGGAAACTATATATTGAACAGGACAAAAATTAAATCAAGATCAGTGCAATGAACACTTAGAAGGGACTCATTCACATATTCTAAAATCTGGTCACTGCAATCGCCCATGTGATTTAAAAGTCACTCCAAATTTTAGTTTCTTCCACATTAAGTAATAAACATGTTCTGATGAGACTTTTTAAGGTAGTATCTTAAGATATTTCAGAACACTCCAGCCTTGCATCTTCCCTTTCTGCCCAATGTTCATAATAAAGGAGAAGGGAAAAAAAATACTTGGGCAAGCATTAAGCCGGATACATACATATTGCAGAGTAGAAAGCAGCGCACGTAGGTTCCCTTCCTTCCCGCTGGCCCATCTTTTAATATCAGCGTCAAGAGCTTCAGCTAATCTCTGAAATTAAAATATACATATAAGCAAGCATAACTAACATGTGCGCATCATGAACTCCATCATAAGCACACAATTCATGAAGAAAATTTACGTTTCTCTCAGTTTGCTCTTTCTGAGCCAGAAGATCACGCTGATTCTTCTCCGCTAGGGCTTTTGCCTGAAAAGATCAGTAGAAACATAAATGTGAATATGCTCGGACAAAGTCCAGGAGCCAGTGTCCAAATAATAGAGTTAAGATACACATACTGCTCTTTCCATTATCCTCTGGTGCCTCTCCAACCTTGCTTTGCGTCTTTGAGCTGACTCACTATTACTTCCATCAAATTTGTCCAGATCCTGCATTGATTCAGTAGGTCATCCTTCTGTATGCCACAAAGTATACACTAGAGAAAGACAGAAAAATTTGAGAATGATACTCACAGAAGAGGAAAGGCTATGCTTCAACCCGTTCTCTCGGGTCGCACTAGCAAATCGTTCAACACCGTGTCTATCTGCTTGAGACCTTAATTCAGCTGTGCCCTTTTGTGATAATGCTTTTTCCAAAGCACGTTCACGGGCTTCTGCAGTTGCTCTCTCCACAGCAGCTCGCTCTGCTTTAAGCTTGGCTTCAATCAAAGCTTTGTCTGTTGATACCTTGCTACTTGCAGAAGCCTTCTCACGCTTATCTCGTGCCTCAGCCATTACTCTTTGTCGAACTTCAGCAGTTGCTCTCTCCACAGCAGCTCGTTCAGCCCTTTCTCGGGCTTCAGCAAATGCCCTTTCACGAGCCTCACGAATTGCTCTTTCCACAGCTATTCTGTCTTTTTCCCTTTCTTTTTGTCTCTCATCTACCTGGGTTCTTTTACTATTATTTTTATCCTCCACTTCTTTTTGCAAAACCTCTTTGGTCTCCTCTTCTACAACAGTTTTTTGATTGCTCTCTTCCTTTTCGGCTTTTATCTTTTCATCATTGTCCAGTGGTTCATTGTCTTTGCAGTCGCCAGCTGAGGAAGAGCATTCTAGTTCTTCTGAGTTCTCAACAGACTTTTGTTCTCCCAGAGCTGCTTCAATATCTTTGTTTTTCTCGACCTGGTCGGCAGCAATACCATCCCCCTTGATCGTTTCCTCATTTTCTACATGTCCAGGGACACACAAGTCAACCCCCTCATCTAAATTTGAGTATAATTCCGGATCCCTAGCTGTCTCATCTATGCATTTCTGCTCAAGGTTTATGTCAGTAAAAGTGGAATTCTCTGATTCTTCAAAAGCGTGGAACTCAGGTACAAAATGTGATTCAGTATCACTGACATTCTCCTGAATCACATTGCGGAAGCTCTCTGTCTCAAAAATCACTTGTTCACTGGGAAGATTGTCCGCACCATTCATGCAAGTGGAACCACAATTCACTTCCTTGGCATCCTCAGATGAGGCCGCATAAGTGTTTTGCGCTATGCCCTCAGAGGTATCCTCCTCACTAGAATTTTGGAGATCACTAGCAGTTTCCAATATCTCCTTTTCCCAAGAACTGGATGACTCTTCAGTTATTCTATCCTTCCGACACTCACGCTCATAGATGGCTTCAGAAATTCCTTGTACCCCTTCAAAATTAACTGCCTGCTGACTTACTTCAACATCATTATTCTCTAGTTGATCTTCACAAGCTTCTTGTATCTCACTTGAACAAGGACTGCCATTGAGATCAGGCACATTAACAGCACTCTTTGAATTTTGTTTATCAGCAACACCTGGAGCCACACTTGTCTCCTGATCATCCTCACTCTTATCAGATGCTCCCAGCCTACTATCAGCTTCTTCAGCCTCCTGACTTGCTTCAGTCTTTTTACTCTCTGTGAATTTATCTGCTCGGTTCTCTATTTCTTCAGTTGCTTCATACTGACAAGGCTCTACAGATATCTTCTGAAGTCCTTCCATCTCAGATCCTTCTTGTTTTCTCTCACTTTCTTCCCCTTCATGACAGTAAGGTGTTTTCTTTTCACTCGGCTCAAGCTCATGAACCCCAAATGAACACTTCTCAGCATGTTGGCCACGTTGGAAATCTTCCTGTCTACTCTCAATACCTACTCTCCCGCAGTCATGTTGGGGCTTCTCATCATTTTCCACCCATAGGAAGGCTTCCTTATGCATAATCTCAGTTTCTTCTTCATTGGAGCTCCTCCTCAATCTGCTTTTGTTTTCTTCTAGCTCATAAACATGTTCTAACTTATTTGGCACTATTCTGCATTCCAAATCTTCATGCTTCACGTTCTCGTTTCCTGGAGGTGTCTCTCTGTTATGTAGATTATCATTCTCAGTTTCTTGGAACCCAGCTTTTTCCTCAGTAAGTGGCTCCTGAGAGTTCTGCAAGTTCTTGAAACTCCACATCTCATGAAATATTGACTCTAGATTGTTCTTCATGTATTCAGACTTCTTCAACTCCGGAGAACAATTTCCGTTCCCCTTAGAAAAGTCATACTCATTGATGACTTCTGAATTTACATATTCTTCAGAATCATGCATCAAAGGTGAATTAGAAGTATCCTTGAATTGCTCTGGAGCTTCTGCCTTCTCAAGAAGGTTTAGTGTTGGCATTTCCCCCATTGGTTTGACATAATCAGGTCCTTCACCAAGCTCTATGGTCGTGTTACTTGTATTCATCTCCTTAAGCTTGTATACATGTCTATTATTCTCCACAGATGGCTGAGAGAGATTGTTGCTCTCAACCTGCTGAGATGCCATGGTTTCTATATTCTCTTTTCTACTGCTTACCACTTTCGGAAACCAAGTTCCTGCTACATCTCCTTGAGATGCTTCAGCATTTTCAGTCTGGGTATTCTGCTTAACCGTTCCAGCAACCCATTGCTGTTCTTTAAGATTGAAGAATGAAGCAAAATCACCATTACTTGATGGGATTCCCCTGCACACCTCAGTGAATGGTGGCAATCCAGTACCTATTTTTCTATGCAATTCCATAGCATTTTCCCTGTTACTTCTTGTGCTGCACTCAACCCTATTATCCTTAGATTTTAAGCTACCTTTAGACCTTCGTTTCGGAGAAGCTGGAACACCTTTTTTTCTCTCCATCAGCTCTTTTGCTAGTCTAATACTTTCTTGAGCCTTCTCTATGGCTTTTTTCAATGTGGCAGCAGAAACAGCAGCTGCTGAATTTGCATCAAGTTCCTCATCAGAAGAAGTAGGCAAAGTATTAGTGGGACGAATACACCTTCCAGATGCTCCATATTTGGGATCAGGAACTGAAATTTTTGATTGATTAGGCTGGCCCTTGATGTCATTATGAATGGGGCTTGAAGTTGATGCCCCTTCAGTGGAACTTGATTTCCTCTCAAATTCATCATGTGCACCATAAAACTTATCATTAAAATGGAACGCATCCCAGCTAGATCCACTTGTAACCTTCACTGCGCCATCTGAACTTTGTTTCTTGGGGATATGCAAATTCTCCTTTCTATCACGCCCATTAAATAATTCCCCACTAAAGCTCCCGTCATGATGTGCTTCACCTGAACTTTGTTTCTTGGGGACATGCAAGTCCCCATTCTTATCACGGCCTTCTTTAAATATTTCCCCACTTAAGCGCCTGTTGCGATGTCCATCTGAACTTTGTTTCTTGGGGACATGCAAATCCCCGGTCCTAGCATGCCCTTCTTTACCTATTTCCCCACTAAAGCTCGTATTGCGACGTACTTCATCTGAACTTTGTGCCTTCGAGACATGCAAATCGCCCATCCTATCACGCCCTTCTTTAAATATTTCCCCACTAAAACTCCTGTTGCGATGTACTTCATCTGAACGTTGTATCTTTGGGACATGCAACTCCCCCACCCTATCACGTCCTTCTTTAAATATTTCCCCACTAAAACTCCTGTTGCGCTGTACATCACTTTTTACAAAGGGTGCTCGCTGAAATGCTTCAGTCTTTGGTAAATGAGAACTTTCATCTATAAAATATGTAAAACCAGGGACAGCATGCAGTTGAGCTATCTGTGTCATCCCATTTGAACCATCTCTGCTTCTTTGGCCGGTCTTATGATAAGATAGGTTGAAGTTCTTTGGCCCATCGATAGATTGATTAGTCGCTTCACATGAGGACTCTTTATGCCTTCCACTTGGACTAAATTGATCTGATGCTTCGGAAGCAGTTCTACACGCAACAAATACAGGAAATTAACTGTGAGAAAATTTGGGAAATGCTACAGAAAATGTAAGCAATCACGGGAATTGCTAGTTAGATGGAAAGACTGTCTTTTCTCACTCGTGGAAAACACCAAGTAATGGCATAGCACATAGTAAATGTCCATAACTTTCAGAGCACATACCATCACTAAGTGTGTATACTTAGAAAGGCTATAGACATGTAAATAAATATCAAATCAGGATGAATTTGGTCTAAAACCTTCCTCTAAGAAGACGAGTAAGCATGGCTAACATTCTGTAAAACACGTAATTCAACCAATTAAAATAACAAAAGGACATCAGCTGTCATGCTATAAAATATCAGAATAAGCAACAAATGAGAATTGTGTAGATTCTTCTTTTTTTGTTAAAATTTTTATTAAAGAATAGCGCTCAGAAAGTGCAATGAAAAAGTAGTACAACCCCAACAAAGTGCATCTTAGCAAACTAGCTACATGATAACTGGGGAAATTTTCCATCCTATCCACTTCTTGTACATTTTCAATTTTGCACCAAAAGGCTAAGAGAGCTACATCTATGTTTTAAGGTACAAATATTTTCCTTTTTGCCTTCAAAGTATCTTTTATTTCTCTCCTTACACACAATCCACCATATAGCTGCTCAACTTTGTGTCGCCTTTTTGTAGTCCTCTTCTAGTCCAATGAAGTAGTAGGTCGTCAGGAGATTCTGACATGCACCATTTAACTTCAAGCAATTCAAGAATGTGTACCAAATCTGATTTGTGTTTCTGCAATAGATTAATAAATGCTTTGCATCTACATAATCTTCTTCATACCTTACACATCTGTTGATAGTCATGCATCTTCTTTGTATAAAGGCGCTTCCTTTCCCCATATCAGTTTCAATGGCCATTCTTGTTCGTGTTGTCTACTTTGAAACAACAAGTTATATGCAGACTTTACTGAAAAAAGGCCATTCTTACATTCTTTCCTTATCAGGTACTAACGTAGATTCTATTTTAACTAAAAAGATTTGCTTATGAATATTTCGTACCAAAAATATATGGATGTTTCAGCGGATATCTGTTCTTATAAAGAAGACTCATTTTCCAGCTCCCCAGCCTAACAAACATCATATGTTTCTCACCTAAAGTAAAAGTGAAAGTAGCAAAAACTATATACCCAATAAACCAAATAGAAAAACAGAAAAAGGACTCTGTGTTAAGCACATTAGAAATATACAAACCTAAGCAAAAAAGACAGAAATTAGGAACAGAGATGTAACAGCGCCATATAATTTGAAATCATTGTGCCTTTGCTTTTTTCTATTATTTTCTTTTCCACATTTCAACAACAAAACAAAAAAATAACATTCATAAAATTAACTGAACTACTCGACACACCAAAATCGCCTCCAACACTAAGCAAAATCGTCTTCATTCTCTTAAAAAAAGTAAAATGTAAAAAAGTTAAAAAAAAAAACATGGAAATGAACTCACCGAGTTTTACCAGAAGAACGTTTAGCACCAGAAAACAACTCATCATAAGGCACAGCAATATCTTCTTCACAAAAACCACCAAAAATGTTGGAATAATCAAGTTTTGAGGAGGAGCTTCGACAATCATCGGAAACCTTAGCATCATCTAAACCAGAAAGATCAAGTACCGGAATCGACGAACCACGAGAACCTCCAAAAATCTCAGAGTAATCCGGAGCCCCGGAAGAAAAAACCGGAGCCCCGAACTTTTGTTGTGCAAAAACATCGTCGTACGGATGTTGTTTAGCTGAAAATGAAAAGCCATTAGCACTCGAAAGCTTTCTTCTGTGTAAAGGCCGTGAAAGCGACTCCATTGAAGTAGAAATGGAAGGAGAATGAACTAGGGTTGCTATTTTCAGGGGGATTTTTTTTTTTTTAATGTAATTCTTTGGGGTTTTTTTAATTTGTTATTCGGTGATGTTTGTCTGCAGAATCAGAAAGACAAAGAGAAGAAGAGAAAATGGAAGAAAATGTTTTTGTGTGACAGAATAATTACAAAATGAGTTTTTTGAAGGGGTTGATTTGTAATTTAAT
Organism: Nicotiana knightiana; assembly: GCA_005239525.1. Classification (NCBI taxonomy): domain Eukaryota; kingdom Viridiplantae; phylum Streptophyta; class Magnoliopsida; order Solanales; family Solanaceae; genus Nicotiana; species Nicotiana knightiana. Next base: position 13,230 of record ML428161.1, read on the forward strand.
GTTTTCATTATTAACTCTGTACGGTATTCTTGTTTCCAACTCTCCAACTTGGATTGATCAACTCGTTCGGTGATTATTTTTTTCCACATATTTTATTTATTAGTTTTCTTTTATATTTTTAAATAGTTGTATCCTTGAAGAGGCCAGCTTTATTTTTCTATTTTTCAAAAAAAAAGCCAGCTTTCAAATTCATAACTTGTGAGACCAAAAAACACATAACGTCGTAAATCTTTTAACGTTTTGTTGTACTTTAGAGACTTTTTTTAAATCGTACTTTAGAGAATATCACTTTCATAAAATTTTGCTAATATACAAAAAAATATATTTATTCAATCAAAACAACACAATCTCCTGCTGTCTTACATTATGCATCAAAAAATAAAAGAGTTACAAGTTCATGTATGATATTTTTATTTTTATTCATTAAATTTCTTACTATAATCGATATCCTAATGTGAAAGATTTCAGTTTGTCATTTCAAACTGTATTTTTCCTTCTCTTATATCTAATTGGAAACTAACTCTCTAAAGTTTATTCCATCTAAATATAATAAAAATCAATTCATAAAAGATATTCGTCAATAATATTTCTCTTAGCTACTATATAAAAAAAAGTGACGAACAATTTGAAACAAGAAGAATATCTTAACTACTAGTCCCTCCGTTCACTTTTACTTGACATGTATGCTAAAAATAGATTTTCATTTTTAGCTTGTCATTTTACACATATCAAGAGAAGACAATTTTTTTTAATGTTATACCCACAGTATTTATTATTCATTTCAAATCATTTTCTCAAAGCCAATAAAATATGCATCGATTAATATAGGTATCATGATAAATTATGCACTTTATTTATTATTTTTTAAGAGCGTGAAAAGTTAAAACGTGTCAAGTAAAAGTGAATGGAGGGAGTACTGATTGATTTACTTGAAAATTACTTTTTTTATATTATATACATATATTTCCACTTACAGAATAAATTATTCCAGTGAAGCTAACATAACAAAAAGCAAGCCTAACCGTGTCTATGTTTTTCCTTTCGCTAAATTTTCAAATAAAGTTCCAAATTTAAAATTGGCATTACTGTAAAATTTGACTTGTAGTGTTTTTATTTTTAAGTTAACCATACGGATATGAATTTATTAGTTTCTCAGATTGGTCGGAATAAAAAAGGGGGGCCTCTCTTTTCCCATTATGGAAAAATGATTATTTATAGCACGTGTACGCGTAAAACCAGACACATTATCGACATTTAATTTTAGAATAATATTTATTTTACTCCCTTAATTTTTAGTGGTTGGAAAATGATACCTCTTCATCTTTTGAATGGGAATGAGAACCTCTTTATGCAATAGCTTTATGGTAAATTATTGTTTTTTTGAATAAAAGTCTTTTTTTAATGGATAATTTTTAGATAACCAAGTTCTTTTATTATAGTCAAAAACTCTACATATGACAAATAATTTGATTTCTCACCCCGATTCTGGACCCACATTGGGCTTTAATAAATCTGAATTCATACCGAGAAGTCCCAAAATGGGAAGTAAAGCGCCTCTAACAAAGACGATTCTTACTTTAGCCTTCTTCCTACATAATTTAAAATATAATATAATGCAAAAACGTCTCCATAATGAATATTCAAATGTGACCTTGTCAACTATAATTTTTGCTCAATAAAGATAATTTTAAAATAAGTAAAGTTCAATAATTATTAGTAGAATAATTTTATTATACAAATAAAATGCATAAATAAATTAATAACCATAGCAACAATTCTTTTATCTAATATATATATATATACGTGTGTGTCAAAGAAATTTACTAATTCTGTATATTTTTTCGCTTTTAATTGAAATTCTAAAGTATCCATGGTAAATGTGCGTTCAGCATATTTCTTAAATTTTTTATATAAATTTTTTTTATTGCAGAAATTTCAATAATGACCTCAACATAATAGAAAAATATCTTAAATTTTACAAGCAGACGAACTCAAGTATTGATTTGGATAAAAAATATTGTATCACCTTTGAAAGGATAGATCTCTCTCGAGAGAAAAAAATCTTTACTCAAAAAAAAATATATCACTGAAAAAATAGTGCATAAGGGGGTTCCTTTTCTATTCAAAAGGTGAGGGGGGAGGGGGTATTGTTTTCCAACTCTTAGGAGTCGTTTGGTTTGAATACAGGTTATGGTGGGATAAGTTGTGATGGAATTAGTTATTCTAGTATTATTTTTTATCCATTGTTTGGTATGCTATATTAAAAATGATAATGCATTGCATAATTTCTAAGAAGAAGTTGTTTGTTTACAAAAATACCCTCCATCTTATTTAGCCTCCATTTTCTTGCTCCTCTATCCGGTTTACACGTCAATTTTTAATTCTTACATCAACAAATATTAAATAATTTTTTGAGGCTCTAGTTTTCAATTCTTTGAAATATGTTTGTTGATTTCTTCTTCTAAATCTTTTTGCTAATATCGGACAATAGTTGATGATCCATAAAAAAATCTAATTTTGCCGTAATAAAAATAAAAATAATTAATATACAAGGAATTTCAATTGGAAAAAGGAGTATATGAGCAAAAGTTTATAATTTTCAAGCACATAAACAGAAACAAATGAACCCAACGGATATTTGGAAATAGGACCTTAGGGCTATTTTTGTGAAGTTCACTATTTTGTCCTAGGATATTAATCTCAGCACTAAGCATTTTATCCTTTACAAGGTATAAGTTATCTCGGTACTAATTTTAATCCCGAATAACTTATTCCAGGTTTGATAACTAGAGGCGGATCCAGGATTTAAATCCTATGGGTTTAAGGTTTTTAACATTGAACTCATTATATTTTTAAAGTTATGGATTCATATCTACTATTTTTACAATTTTAATAAATTTTTATATACAAATTTTTACTCCGTGTCAAAAGTTATGAGTTCAATTGAACTTATATATTGTACACTACTTCCGCCTCTGTTGATAACCAAACAAGGTATAAGACGGTATTAACTTTTTATCCAAATACTATTTTTACTTATCCCTTATACCAAACTACCCTTAGAGGTTAAGTGAATTTCACTCTTTAATTTATCTTCCTCTTCAAAAGTTTGAGAAATTGTTTTTTTCCTTTTTGTTTTTGATTTCTTTTTAGAACGACTGAAGAGAAATCTGCTATGTTCACTTAAATTACGAAAACCTATGTTCACTCGTCGGTTTTCAAGCTCAAACACTATACTTACAACCATGTTTTTGAATATTTAACTTCAAGTTGTTGGAAAATTTATTTAAATAATAATAAGTACTAATAAAACAATGAAAGGAAAAAAGCATAGCCGTTTCCTCATAGACAATTATTCCTATATAATATTCAAACACTTAATCATATATACAAAGTATGGCCCCTCAACTCACATGGTATTATGAATTTGAGGACGCCATATATGGAAGAAGCTGCCATTATGGAGACACTAATTTGGAGCACCCAACTGGGAAAAGTCATATTTGCTCTAATTATTAACTTTCATTTGATCAAACCACTATATTTGTTACGTGTGACGGTGAGATTAGAATTTAATCTTTCTGTCTGTTCTAATACAATATTAAAGTTCTACAATTGTAAAAAATACGATATCTCTAGTTATATCATCACATAATTCATTTCTTTAGAGATGATGATGTTTATCCATGAATCTCCATTTCTTTTTTTTTATGTTGCTTTTTGTCTTATATGGAAGCGTAGAAGCAATGAGTTCGAGCCAATTTTGTGATTATAAAATCAGTAGTCTGGTGAATAAATCTTAAAAGATGCTCATTCGTTTCATGGTAGAAAACTAGAAATCTTTGAAGGTATTGCATTAATAGGCAGAGGCGGATCTAGTTTTCTGATATTGGAAATTCGGCGTTTCTGATCCTGCGTTATCTTAATTGTTATTTAAGCATCCAAGTAAAAGTAGGGTCTTGGTCCGGGTGGAGATAAAACTTATCCTTTGCGTGGCTATGGAGTTTCGAAAGAACTGCACTCATCGGGAGTCCATGTAAGGGGCTACCATTTATTATTTCTTGAAGCTCATTCTCTGCCCTGGATAAATCATACATACAACCAAGAGAAATCATGAACCAAAACAAACGAGTTTGCTCCGCCTATACATAAAAATTTCATAATAGCTTAATTAGACCATATATCTTTCTTCGCATATCCAGATAATAGGTAAGAGCATAAACTTATACTTTTTGTGTTTAACTGAACTCATAACTTTCGATGCTAGTATATGTGTAAAAATTTATTAAAATTGTAAAAAATAATAAATATGAACCCATAATTAATTTTAAAAATACAATGAGTTTAACAATAAAAACCTTAAAGGTTAAACTCATAAAATTTTAATCCAGAATCTGCCTCAATTTGTGGAGTCTGGTTCGTAAGATATTCACTAATAAGCATATTTGTACATGGCATGATTAAGAACATATGTAGCTTTATCGTTATGAACTTATGATTATAGTCTATAGTTCTTCTCACTTTTAGAATAAGGACCCACAAAAGTAATGGTAGCATATACTTTTCTTTTAAAAATTGTAGTTTGTTGCATTGGTGATCGTACTCTTTTTCAAAGTTTTAAACTTTTAATAAACCCTACATTTAAATTTTTTTAATGTGTCCCACATAATATAGTGGCCATCGGTCACCAAAAGTTCATAGCCTATTGTTTAAAACACAAATAGTGTCTTTTCCTATGGCATTATTGGGATATCAATACATCAAAAGGAGAATTCCCCATAGACCATGTCGCTCACCCTGTTATCATGACATCTAATATACGTCCAAATTAACTTTACTGGTTCACTATATTCTCTTTTTCATTTTCTATTATTTTGTTGTTTAACTTTCATTTTTTTTTATATATATATATAATGTTTGCCTAAAAATTCATATATTTTTATGTAATTTCCCGTATTACATTGTGTCTCTATTTTGTTAATTTTGGTGTGAATATTGTGACTCGAGTTTAGTAATGATATTTATATGTGTAGGATTCAATTGAAAGTATATGAAAAGTTTCCATGCGAATTGAAGTAAAAACGGAGGAATCTGGAGGAAGTATCAGTTTTGTGCTCAAGTTCGCGCTAGGCGCCAACCAAAACGCCAAGGGCATCTAAGCACAAAAGTGAAAAAAATTTGGTGTCCAGGTTCGCGCCAGGCACCAACCAGAACACGTTGACAGCAGGCTAAAAAAAGTTCAAGGGTGGATTTACGCCATGTGCGAAGCGTGACGCACAAGGGTGGATTTTGTCCTAATTCGGCTGGGATTTGGGAATTTCAACCCTACACGTCCCCAACATGTATAAAAGGGTTTTAAACCTATTTTTTTTTTTTTTTGGGGGGGGGGGGGNTGAAATAACTTCTGAAGGAGAAAATTATCGAGTTCTTCATTCCTTCATCTTTTCTTTGTAATTTATTTATGCAAAATACTTGAAAAATTGTTACTACGACCATGAGTGACTAAGCACTCTAGTTTCTAGGGTTGTGGTTGACATGATTATTAACTTTTACTAATTACATCTTCGTTAATTTGGATTATCATCTTGTTTCTTTAGTTCTAACTTGTGACTTCTTGTAGCTACCAATTCACCCTACTATCTATGCTATGCTTGGGAAAGCCATGTTTAAATTAGAGTAAAATTAAAGAGAGTTATTTTTGAACCCGTAGCTCGGGGTACGATTTCGCAGTTAGGATAGGACACTACTAGAAAAATGCAAATTTCCCAGGAACATTTCCCACATATATATTATCAGTGGCAATTCCCACTGAAATGTAAAAATATTCAGTGGGAAATGAAAAAGTTTTCTTTTACCTTTTTCTTAAAAACGTTCCCACAGACTATAGGTGGGAACTAGTTGGCGCAAAAAAGCGCGTAATATGTTTCCCACCGAGTCAGTGGGAATGTCATTAAAAATAAATTTATTAAAATATACCCAGTGAAACGGTGGGAATCTAAGATAAAATATAATTATAATATTCCCATTACATCATTGGAAAGCTCAAAATTCCGAATTCTTGTATTTGGTCCAAAAAAAACCAGCGAGCTTAAAAAAAATTCACCAAAAAAATTAAAATTATAGCAGACAATTCCCACAATGTTTCCCAATGAATCAGTGGGAAAGAATTTTTTATTACATTAATTAGCTATACCCTTATTTTTCTTCTCTTTTCAGTCACATCTCTCTCTCTCTCTCTCTCTCTCTCTCCGATCCGGCGATACAACCATTCTCCAAACCGGCGATACCGCCAAATTTTCCACCATTTTTAGAAGAAGCAAAATCGGTAAGACCCTCTTTCTCTCTCTCTCTCTCTCTCTCTCTCTCTCTCTCTCTCTCTCTCTCTCTCTCTCTAACACTCGCTCGCTCCATCCCCCTTTCTTTCTCCCTTTTCTGATTTTACCCTAAATGCCTAAAAACCTAGGGTTCATGCATGACTGAAAATCTAGTGAGGGAAGTGTAAATCATCCCATTATATATAGTAATAAATATTTGTAATCTTTTTTAATTGATGTAATTTATGTTTTGGTTGCTAGATTTTGTTTGCTAGTTGCTCTTAATTTTGATACGGACGAATTTTTTTGAATATTCCCTTTAGTTTCTGTTTTTAGTTTTGAATTGGTGGATGGATTATTGATAATCTTTTTGAGTTCCCTCCACTGGAACGAGAACATTTGATGGGTTTTTGAATTAGAACTAATAATGTGGCATAGCTTTGTTTAATACACAATTAAAAGGAATGACTACTTATAATTAATCAGATAATGATTCAAACTTCCTAATTAATATTTTTTTTTTGTTTTTGAGTATACTCTAATTTGCATAGTTGCACATTCCATAAAAACAAGCACTGCCTTTCTGACACTTGTTATCGCAACCCCTACAAAGTGTTAACACACTGTCCATTAAAAAGTTCATGCACTTGTTCTTGCAACAAAAGTGGTCTGGACTACCCTTGGAAAGGCATATTTTAGGATTCTTGCTGCATGTAAATTTGCTGCCAAATATTCTATCATGAATTCTCCAGAAATGAAAGTTTTCCTTAGCAACATAATTACCTGTTGTTCCTCGAATTGTTGTTTTATGTGTATCTTTTTTGCCAAAGTTAATTGGATCAGCTTTCACTGCTTCTGCCATATTGTTATTGTCTGCTTCTTCTTTCATTAGCATTGTTTGCTCTTGAATTGATGTTGAAAGGGTGGCAGAAAATGCCATGAAGATGGCAAGAAAAATGAAGATAGCTAAGTTCTTCATTATGGGAATTAGTAAAACTTTTCAAGTTACCTTAATTAGTAATTAGGGAAGTATGAGAAGATTGGATGGGTTGTGGAGAAGAAGGTGAATGGTATTTATAGATAAACTTTTGCATGGAGATATTGATATTGTGTTAAGATTATTGATTAATTATGAAAAAGGCACGACCAACATTCTTTGGACGGAAATATTGTGACTCACCAAAAAAAAAAAGCAAAACTGGTAGAAATGTAGAAAGTGATTGATAGATAATATATGTTGGTTTTTCATATAAAAATGTCACTATTTTAACTACAAAGTTAACTATAATTCACCAGAACATCTAAAAATAGTTAAAACGATCTTCTGTGATCATTAGTAAATAGTATATATCATGTGATTACTTGGTATTATTTAGTGTTCTTCATTTTTTTTATTTTGTGTGTGTGTAACATTGTAACAACAAAGTAACATTGACAGAAATTTAATTTTAAGCAATTCGCAAAGACAAATACATGCCCCTCATCAGTTCTTTATAAATTAAATATAGTACTATAATCTACCCACTATCAGTGGAGGGCTTTTCTAGATTAAACATGATTTCATGTACTTCGAAAAAAGACTTTTGCTGACAAGAAAAATACTCTAATTAGCCTAATTGAAATTTTCAACAATTCGAAAAAAAATTGCTTTACAAAAGTTAGGAGTACTACATGTTTGGAAAAAAATTAGGAGTACTACATGTTTGAAAGCACATGTTTGGAAACTACATATTTGGAAAAAAATTAGAAGTATGTGTTAAGGTACTGATAATTGAGTGTAGTAGGATGTCATCCTTGCCCTAACCAATATGCTACTTGAAGTTCATAATTCAAATATTATCAAGTATGTTGAGCTTGACTCATTGTTGCCTCATGTAGGAGTGGACTAGAAAGGCAGAAGAAGGAACTTCCTGCACCAGAAAAATAGAGTTTCGAGCCAAAGTTAATCGGAGGAGTTTGTTGTGATGCACTTCATGTCTTGTAATTTTTCTGCCAATAATTATTCCTTGTTTGTACTATTTGTCTTCTTTCTGGTTCTGATATTTTGATTGCTTGATTGTATGAGTAATTTTTTTTAAAAGTTGTGTTGTGTAGTACCTTAAAAAATTTAGCACATATCCTTACTTTGGACAATTATGAGCTAAAGAGCCATTGAGGGGAAGAAAACTTTTTTGGATAATCACTCGAAAAATAAATTTTACATATTTACAGAGTCAATACTATGCAGATTACATATACACGAAATGACCAAGTGATGTTAGTCATTGTGAGTGGTGAAGTGTAATATACATGCTGATTGTGATGCTAACTGGCTTGACAATTCAAATCTCGATCATCAATTGTGTTGAAGTACAATGTGGAAAGTTTGTCATCAAATTTGGAAACCAGTTGATGGACAGACAATCCGCATTAACGCATCCCTAGTCGAGCGATAAAAATGTCAATTATTTTCTTGAACATTAATAGCTATTTCTCCAAACAATTTTCATGGAATATATGCTTACAAGTTTCTAGCTTTTTTAAATGACCAAGAAGTGAAGATACAAAAGTGTGAAAAAAGACAAAATCAGGTTATACATCTTGAGGTAACTTCATTTGTTAATCTCTAAGTTGATTTCAGTTGTTAAATGTAAGTTAAGCTGTTGAATTGCTAGAACAACTATATGAATTTTTATATTGCTTTTACCTTGATAAAAAAAATCCTTTATTGTGAATATTATATGGATGATAGAGAATGTGTTAGAATCTTGATTTAACTTTTTAAACCGATTCCAAGAACTTAATAAGAGTGGTTCTATGAAAATATACTTTTCATTCATAGAACTTAATAAGAGCATTTCTAAGTCTATTTATTTATTTGTGGGTATTTGTGTACTAGATGGAACATGAATATCGTAGATGGATGTACGATAGGAATCATCCTAATCGTTGTGGATTAAAGGAAGAATTTGTTGAAGGTGTTAAAGGATTTATTGCTCATGCAAAAACACTTTCTGAATTTCATAACGATTGAACAATTAGGTGTCCTTGTGTGAAATGCAAGTGTACAAAGTTGTTGCAACCAAAAAATGTTAAAGTTCATCTTTATAGCAAGGGATTTAGGGAAAATTATTGTGTGTGAACTGTTCATGGAGAGAACTATTGTAGTGTTGGTGATGTTCATTTTCAAAATCTAGTTAGTGGTGAGAGAAGTACACAAATGGAGAATAATGTTGAAAATTCTCGATTACATGAAATGGTGTCAGATGCTTTTGGTTTTTACCCGGGGGTTCAATCCCAATAAAATGTTGTTGAGCCTCCCAATGATGAGGCAAAGCGCTTCTATGAATCATTAGAGTCAGCTAGTCGTCCACTCTATGAAGGCTCAATGCATTCTGAGTTGTCTGTTGCAGTTAGATTACTAATTGTTAAGTCATATTGGAATATTTCCCAAGCGGGCATGAATGCTATAATTGGGCTCATGAGTGAAGTTAGTCCGAACATTAACTTACCCAAGGATTACTATAATGTTAGTGTTCTTTTTTGTTATTTCGTTTTGGGAACTCAGTAATAGTCACAAGTTATTTTGAAATGAACTTAATGATGATACCTTGTACTTTCTCTTGTACAATCTAAAAACAGATGAATGACTAAGCATATTGAAACATATTCTTCAAGTAAAGAATCAATTGGGATTATGAAGCATCCTACCTTACCACTTGCTTCCCACTCCCAAGTTGTAACTGATAATGTATTTAACATGAAAAAACTTTGAAAAGACCAGCTACTCAAGATGAGGTATTTGAGTATACACATATGAAGAAGTCAAATGATGGAACAAAGACAACTTGGATCGAGCCACGAGCCGAGACAACATATGTAAGATTTCAAGTTACTTTTTAATATTTTTGATTAATTCTTCATATAATAGTTGTAACTTTTTTGCAGAATACTTTCAAACAATACTTGGAGGAGTTCATTCAAAGCCAACCAACTGATGATCAAGGAAATCCAACCCAAACATCAGGAGAATTATATGGACTTGTGGATTAAAGCGGCTGGTGGCGTACATAAGGGAAGAGTTTACGGCCTTGGATCAGAGTTTAGTTCTAGTTGTCGGTCTTACGGTGGCTCATCTTCCTTACGATCCTTGATTAATCAGGATGAGTTTGAGCTATTGAATAGAAGAATAGCAGAGATCACCGAGTTGTATGCACAGGAAAGGGCTGCGCGGGAGGAGGAGGCAAAGCGTAGGGAGGAAGAAGATATGCGGAGGGAGGAAGAAATGAGGCGAAAGGATGCTGCATTTACGCGTGTCACTAGTGACGTTGAAAGCCTCAAGGCCCAGCTAAACGCCATCTTAGCATCTGGTGTATTTCCTCTATCACGTTCTCCGTCGCGCTCTAACAAGACTAAGAAGTAGTTTCTTTTATTAATATGATTTTGAGTGGGACTATGATGTTGAATATTATGTATCAATTGGATAAGATTGAATGCTAAATTTCTTATTTGAATGTTTAGTTGCATTATTGGTTTCTAGTATTTTCAATTTTGGTTGGTTTATAATGGAATAGATCGGAAGATGCTGAATTTGTGTGGTTTAATTGTATTTAGGTTGTTGGTGGTTGTATTTTTGGTTTGGCAGGTGGTGCACTATATAAAGCATCATTATGCACAATTTTTTTTCCAGATTTCCCACTGAATCAGTGGGAAGGTTTGTCACTTTTGTTATAGAACTTGCATCTTCCCACGGATATCGGTGGAAAATTTCATTATTTTTTTTTAAATTTGCATTTTTGCCACTAATACAATGAGAAAGTTCATAATTTATTTTTCAGAATTTGCACCTTTCCCACGGTTAGTCGTGGGAAAGATCATACTTTATTTTTAGATCCCATGCATTTTTCCCACCACTTCCCTGGCTAAATGTATTAAAATTAATAAAATTTGCTAATAATATTTCCCACTGATTATTGGTGGAAAACTTCATTAATTTCCCTATTAATACTTCGCTAGGAAATCCGTGGGAAATTTTCCACCTCTTCCCTGGGAAGATATTTCTCACCATGCGTTTCCCCAGGAAAATACGATTTTCCCACCGGTTTTCCACTGATATTGCTGTGAAAAAACCATGTGTTTCTAGTAGTGGGAATATACATAACCTTGCTTAGTTGAATACCGTATTAAATTTGTTCATGATAGACTCAATACCATAGGAATATATGATTGATATATTGTAGATAGGTGAATAGTATTGTGGGAACGTACAATTCATATAAACGATCCGGTCAATTAGCAACCATAGATAATCTGAATTAACGAGTGTGGTTATTGAACTTAATAGGATTGATAAACCGACCACAACCTTGAAATCTTCATCTCCTTTGAGTAAAATCCAAAAACACACGTTTGCATCATTGATAAATTAGATAATTACTTTATTTCTGCCGAACTATTTTAGTAGAAAAGTCACATTTTTTATTATCATGGACAATTAATTGATTTCAGTTAGCTTAGTTAATGATTAATCTAAATTTCTATTTTTAGAGTCATTTTATTACTCGACGGCCACATATACTTGGGCTTACTCGGGGAACCAACAATATATAGCAACAAAGCTACAACGCTTTTGCTTTCAAGTTTCAATTAACCTGGAAAACATGAAAATAAAAGGAATCTGTATATTGCTTTTTTAAATCTCATCTACATAGACAATCAAACTGTCTAAATTCCGGACGTGAATTCATGATTTTTAAATTAAACTAGAATACGAATCCGTGTGATGTGCGGATAATTTGACAAAATATTAATTTTATAAAATTATGTATAATATATCGTATTAAATTAATAAATATTAGTTGTATTTTATTATTTAATATAGTGTACAGAAATATAACACAGTTTATACAAAATTAAAGGATACACATCATATAGTAATCAAATAAATTATTTGGTCCTTTTTATTTTTATTATTGAATTAGCAAGTACTTAGTACTATTGATAATTTTCTTGAGTGTTATTTATCTATCTTTTATTTTTTAATTAATTTAAAATATAAATATCATAAAATTATCTCTACCCCCTCTCTTCATACATTTCTTTCTACTGTAATTCTTATGTGATTAGTTTTCATAATTTTGTAGTTTATTAAAAATTTAAATAAAGTAATATTTTTTACTAAACTATAATTTTGAATTCATCAAAAGTATAAAGAGATAAGCCTTTATATATATATATAT
>MDKJ01359662.1:0-11443 GCA_005239525.1 Nicotiana knightiana
ACTTAAAGATAGTAATCGGGTAGCAGGAGATGATAGTCTGTGCCCGCTGAATAATACGAGTAATACCATACTTAGAGGGAGTTACGAAGTATTATCTATATTTCACGGGGTGATCCTTTAGGCTAAAAAACTTTGTACCCCTACCTTCGTTTAAAAGTCAATCATTTTATTTGCCCAATTTTTGTCTCTTCTCCTTGTTTAGACTAATTCATATAATTCGAGTTCGATCGGGACCCACCATTGTGGACCTCGAGGAGTTCCTAACACCTTCTCCTCGAGGTAATTTGAGCCCTTACCCGATCTTTAGTGACGCAACTGGTTAATCCAGAGTTATCTGCAAATAGGTTCCCTAACGCACCTTAATCAGTTAGGTGGCGACTCTTTTTTTTAACACCCTTTCTTAAAAGAGTTGTCACGTGTCGTAACCAATTTCACTCACCCCTTTAAATTAATCCCCTTATACCTCATAATCATCGCCTTCTGCAAAAGATACAATGTCACCTTAGGCCAAATCCGCCCTTCATTTTGGATAATAATCGTTCTCCTCCGTTTCTTCAGGAGAAAGATCGAGGGATGTCCTTTCACTCTCGATCACCTCATGCGTCTATACAGTCCCATATCTCGGTGACTGATCAAGCTTGCCCGTCGGGCCAGCAGGGCCCCATTCTCCAGCATCGAAAAGTCTCAGGATTGAGGCTCGATGGGCAGATTCATCGGAATAAGAACATCGGACCTGATTCTCGCCGAAGACATGTCATTCCTAGGGAAGTGGAACATGAATTGTAAGTACTTTTACCTCGAACGCTTGCTTTGTTGTTTCGTTCCCTTCCATCTTTCCTTATCTCCGTTTGGTGTTGTAGTTGTGGCACAGATGCCTTACCCAGTTCCGGAATTGAAGCGATGGGTCGAAAGTCTGGTGTCTCAGAGGCCTTCCTCCGAATGTGCTTGGATGGAGTTATCAAAAGGTCGATGGAAGGTTCGCAACCATGGTAAATTTTTATCTCGGACTGTTTATTATTTCGGCCTTTTCTCAAACTAAATCATCTCCTTTTCTTTTGCAGGTCTTGGGAAGGACGTTGCAATGAGACCCCCTTCCGGTGATGAAGAAATCCTACCCCAGCCATCAGCTCCAAAGTCGCCAAAGAGAGAAAGAGAAAAAGGGATCCGAGTCTGCTGGGCTCGAAAAAGAAAAAAATAGAAAGGAAACCTCGTAAGCCCAAGGTGAATGTTGGTGCCATGTCCTCAGACTCAATCCGCCGATTAAGAGATGAGTCTGAAGAAGAAGAAGAAGAAGAAGAAGAAGAAGACAATTCCAGGCTAGTGGCCCGTACGCGGGCTACTGCTTCGGTACAAGATTCCTCCGAACCAGAGGTAGTCGATGAGAGAGCTTCGATCGAGGTCCCTGAATTAGAAAAAGCAGAGGCCGCCCTATCCTAAAATAAGACGGTGGAGAGATAGACGGGAGGCAAGGCTTCCCAAACAATGGAAGAGGTCACTGGGGTCGATCTCGGGTTGGTTGATATTTCGGAATCCCCCCAGATTTCGGATACCATGATTCGAGAGGCCAGTATGTTGGATACTCATCGGAACGATCTCCAAGGTTTCTTCGACAGTCTTGAAGCCGCTATTGACCAGTGCTGAAGAAAATACCGTCACTGGGTGCCAGTGGATCCTCATTGAGCTCGAGGTTGGTGGACTAATTTTTGGCTCCGAGCGTTAACCCAGGCCGCAAATGGCTTCTAGTGCTTACCGACCCGGAGGATGCCCGAGTCTTCTCTTCCCCTGTTGGAGTTGCCAGCTATCTGAGAGGCATGATGACCGAGGAGGACCAAGACATGATGAACGCAGTGGCGACGTTCAACGAGGCTCAACATGCTCTAAATCGGGTAATCTTCGAGAATCTCTTCCTTACTTCTTTTATACTTAGAATTGTAGATTATTCTTAACATCCTCTTCCTTAATTACAGGCCTCGATGTTGCACCACGAAGCCTTCCTCAGAGTTCGAGAGGAGAACAAAGACGAGGTTCGGGGCTTTACCGAGGAAAGAGACACCTATAGGCACCTCAACGAGAAGCTTCAAGCCAATTTGGTTGCGGCTCGGGACGAGCATACTGATATGGTCGAGCAGGTATTCTGAATACTTCATGATAGTGAAGACGAGTTAGAGATAACAATTAATGATCCGATTCTGCAGATCTGACAGAGGCTTGAGCAGATCAGACGACTTGACAAGTAGGTGGACGAGATACGGACGGAGGCTGAAGCTTTCAAGAAAAACATGGATGTCCTGGCCGCGAAGAAGGAGACCGTCCAAGCACAGTTGGATTCTCTTGAGACTCAACTTCAAGCTATGAAAGAGAAAAGTTTTTGCAGGCCGAGAAGATCAAGGAGCTTCAGTCTCAGCTGGATTCGGCCGCCAACAAGCTCGAGGCAGCTAAATCTGAGGTGACCGTGACCGATATTAAAGCTGATGAAAAGGTGGCCCAATTCAAAGTCGACGTCGAGGCCATCCAGACCAAACCTAGGAGAATGATAGATCATGCAAAATGGAAAACTCGGAGGGAAGCCCTCGAGGACGCTCAAGCTGAGGATTTCAACATCGTGGCAGAGGTCGATAATGCCCGAGCAGAAGAAAATCGGGCTCGAAAGCTGGCCTTCCCCGAGGATGACTCCGATAGCCTCAGTGAATTTAAAGATGGGGAAGACCCCGAAGAAAGAGATGTTGCCTCCGATGGACACCAAGCCTCTTAGGACTTAGTATTTTTTTGTTCTTCTTTTTGCACTTTTTCTGAGGCCATTTAAGGCCGCTGTGAAATTGTTTTTGGGGACTTGGCCGATTTGGCACTTGTAAAGAAGACCGTTTTATATATAATACAAGGCCTTTTTTTCCCTTTCGGCTCTTAATTTTTTATTTTCTTTGCTTTGTAATTTGTATTCACAAAGGTTAAAATGCCTTAGCATGAGATAATAAGGTAGCGTTCGAGGGTCCGAACAACCTTTGCATTTGTTACAGTTTTTGGGGCTCGATATTATCGAAGCTTTTCTTGAAGATGTCTTAAATTTGTGACTTTGCCGAGGGTAGCCTTTTAGAACCAGTTATGAAAGAATTTTTTCTTTGTTGAAGGCCTATTTCATTACGGAATTCAGACGTCTCTGAGCCATGTTAAATTGCCCGTAAACTTTTAGTTTGGGATCAGCCCATTGAGCTTATTTTCCCATTTTGTTCGGGCTTGCCCGAGATAATAGTCCCGAAGTGGGGTAGCTGTGGACTTTAGAGATTGGGGATTTGCCTATTAGGTTTTTTGTCCCCGAGGCCCGATAACTTGGGCTGTTTGAGTTGAACGGTAGTCCCCGAGTGAGGGAGCGATCATTCGCGCTTTGGTTATGTATTGCCCTTAGGATCGTTATATTACGAAGCTCTTTAATAGATGTAAAGATGAAAGAATTGAAAAATCAGATGTTTTCAAGGAAAGTACATCTCTTTATTCTTGATCAAAATAGTCATACATGCGTACATGTTTAAGTCAGGTCTTGATCAATCTATGTGGGCACGGTTCGTTCTGACCGTTTTGCCCTTATAATAAATCCTATCTATCGAGACCCTGCTTTTATGAAGTAGTTTCATCGCTAGAGTTGATAGTCAAAGATAATGTATACCCGAGGGTAGCCCCCCAGTATTCGAGGTTGATTGTAAAGGAACCTCGAATATTGTTGAATTGTCTTTCGATGCCGATTCGTAATCGGGCTTGATTCTAAGTTAGCTCGATTCATTGTTGCCTGGTAAAAAACCTCGCCAAAAAGTCCATTTGGGACAAAACCGGTATAAGGGAAAAAGAGTGCAACACGTGCTTTCAGACCTACAAACTTCATTTCATTTGCTAAAAATCCACCACCGGTTCTTGTTTACCACCTGCAAGTGTTAGTCTAAAACAAAAATGAAAATAGAAAGGGGTCGTACCTTAGCAGTAGTATCATTTTAGGTGTGATATGTTCCAATTGCTCGGCAGTCGTTCCCCATTCTTCGTTCCAAGCTTGTAGGACCCTTTTTCGGTGACCACAAGAATCCGGTACAGTCTTCCCAGTCTGGACCCAATTTTCCTTCATTCGGATTTCGGGTGTTGAGGGTGACTTTCCTTAGCACCAAGTTCCCGACGCTAAAATGTCGAAGATTGGATTTTAGATTGTAGTATCTCTCGATCCGCTATTTTTGGGCGGCAATCGGACCAGTGCGTATTCGCGTTTTTCATCCAACAGTTCTAGGCTCGTATTCATGGCCTAGCTATTTGACTCTTCTGTTGCGTATTGGAACCTGACGCTAGGTTCTCCTACCTCGACCGATATTAGAGCTTCGGCGCCATAAGCTAATGAGAATGAGTAACTCTGGTACTAGACTTCGATGTTGTGTGGTATGCCCGAAGAACCTCGGGTAGGATTTCCTTCAATTTCCCTTTGGCGTCGGTTAGTATCTTCTTAAGATTTTGGATGATGGTTTTGTTATTCGATTCGGCTTGTCCATTCCCATTGGGATGATAAGGTGTTGATAGGATTGTTTTGATCTTGTGATCCTCGAGAAATTTTGTCACCTTGCTATCGATGAACTACTTTCCATTATTGCACACAATCTCAGAGGACATCCCGAATCGACATATGATGTGGTCCCAATTAAAGTCTATGACTTCCTTTTCCCTAACTTTCTCGAAAGCTTATGCTTCAACCCACATAGAGGAATAATCAATCATAAATAAAATAAACTGAGCCTTACCTGGGGCCGATGGAAGAGGGCCAACGATGTCCATTCCCTACCTCATGAACGGCCATAGGGACAAGACCGAGTGGAGCAGTTCCTCGGGTTGATGAATCATTGGTGCATTCCTTTGGCACTTGTCGCATTTTCAAACAAACTCTTTTGCAACTTTCTCCATGTCGATCCAGTAGTATCCGACTCTGATCACTTTGTGGACCAATGATTCAACACCAAATTGATTATCGCAAGTGCCTTCGTGGACTTCCCTTAGAATGTATTCGGTATCTCCTGGACCCAGACATATCGCTAATAGACCATCAAACATCTTTCTGAATAATGTTCCGTCTTCGGTCTAGGTGAATCGTGATGCCTTTGTGCACAGGGCTCTCGATTATTTTGGATCTGATTAGAACCTACCGTTCTTCAAATAATCTACGTATTTTTTTATCCAATCCCAATTCAAACTTGTGGAATTTATCTCGGCATGACCTTCTTCGACCACTGATCTCATGAGTTGTACGACAGCCCCCGAATTGAGTTTGTTGTCTTTGACCGATGACCCTAGGTTTGCAAGGGCATCAACCTCGCTATTCTGATCTCGAGGTACATGTTGCAAAGTCCATTCTTTCAATCAGTGTAGAGTTACCTATAGCTTATCCAGGTATCTCTACATTCGATCTTCTCGAACTTCAGAGGTTCCGTTAACCTGGTTTACCACGAGGAGGGTGTCACATATAGCCTCGATCACCTCTGATCCCAAGCCTTTGGCTAATTCGAGACTTGTAATCATGGCCTCATATTCGGCCTCATTGATAGTCAATTTTACAGTTATGATAGATTGTCTAACTCCATTACTTGTGGGTGGTTTCAGCAAGATGCCGAGTCCGGACCCCTTTGCGTTCGAAGCACCGTCCGTAAAGAGGGTCCATATTCTCGATGATGTACCCGAGTTTACTAACAATTCTCTTTCAACCTCGGGTACGAGGGCCAGCGTGAAGTCAGCCACGAAGTCTGCCAAGATTTGGGACTTGATGGTTGTTCGAGGTTGATATTCAATATCGTACCCGTTGATTTATATGGCCCATTTGGCTAACCGACACGAAAGTTTGGGTTTATGCAAAATATTTCGAAGTGGATAAGTTGTTACAACACATATGAGATGGCATTGAAAGTATGGTTTTAGTTTCCTAGAGGCGCTTATCAGAGGGAGCGCTAATTTTTCTAGATGGGGATACCTAGTTTCAGCCTCACCTAGGGTCCGACTAATATCATAGATGGGGAATTGCATACCTTGTTCTTCTCGGACAAAGACTCCACTTACCGCAATCTCCAATACTGCTAAATACAAGTAAAGCTGCTCATCCGCATTTGGCGTGTGAAGCAATGACGGGCTCGATAAGTACCATTTTATCTCCTCCTAGGACTGTTGGCATTTCGAAGTCCACGTGAAGTTATTCTTATTCTTTAGTAACGAGAAGAATCAGTGACTCTTATCGGAGGACCTCGAGATGAATCGTCCCAAGGCGGCTATACACCCCGTTAACCTCTGCACGACCTTTACATTGTCTACTACCGTGATGTCCTCGATAGCTTGATTTGGTCGGGGTTGATCTCGATTCCTCGATTGGATACCATGAAGCCGAGAAACTTTCTAGAGCTAACCCCGAACGCACATATCTCTGGGTTAAGCTTCATCTTGTGTTTCTTCAGTATATCGAAAGTTTCCTGCAAATGCTTCAAATAGTCATATACTCACAGGGATTTAACTAACATGTCATCGATATAAACCTCTAATTATTTTCCTATTTGTTCTTCGAACATCCGTTTACTAGGCGTTGATAAGTTGCACCATCATTTTTTTAGTCTGAATGACATTACATTATAGCAGTAGGTGTCATACTTAGTGATAAACGATGTCTTCTCCTTATCTTCCGGGTTCATCTGTATTTGGTTGTACCAGAAATAGGCATCGAGAAAACTAAGAATCTCGTGGACGGCCGTGGCATCGATCATGCGATCGAAATTAGGCAAACGAAAAGAATCCCTGGGACATGCTTTATTTAGGTTTTTGTAATCTACACACATTCTAAGTTTGTTTCCCTTCTTAGGTACTACTACTACGTTCGCTAACCATTCGGGATATTTTACTTCCCAAATGGATCCTATAACAAGAAGTATGGTTACCTCGTCTTTGACGAAGGCATGCTTGACCTCGGACTGGGGTCTTCTTTTTTCCTTCACCGGATGAAATTTCGGATCCAGGCTTAGTTTATGAGTGGTGATTTCCGGTGGGATCCCTGTCATATCGAGATGGGACAAATCAAAGCAATTCATGTTAGCTTTAAGGAATTGAATAGGTTTTCCCCTGAGCTCGAGGGTTAGCCCCATGCCCAGGTATACCTATTGTTCGGGCTGATGTTCGGTCAGTGTGACTTATTCCAGCTCTTCGACCGTCAACTTGGTGGCGTCAGAATCATCAGGGACTATGAAAGATTGAGGGACCCCAGAGTCATCATCCTCGTCATTCGCCTTCTTCTTTGGTTGGGTCGTGGCTGGTGTCTGTGGTTGCTATTTGGCCTCCTGTTTTCCTTTTGAATATGATCCTTTTGTTGATGAGAGTGCCAATATTAGTATCACTTCGTCGACTGCAAACATTTCCTTAGTGGCGGGTTGCTCCCTGTAGACCATTTTAACTCCTTCCGGTGTCGGGAACTTCAGAACCCGGTGAAGGGTCGAGGGTATTGCCCTCAATTTATTGATCCATGGCTTCCCGAACAGGGAGTTATACCTCATATCACCCTCAATCACATGGAATTTCATCTCTTGGATGGTCCCGTCCACGTTTACGGGCAAAGTTATCTCGCCTTTGATGGTTTCGCACGCCATGTTGAAGTCGTTAAGGACTCGGGTTGCGGGCACAATTTGCTTATATAGGCCGAGATGTTCTACGACCCTCGATCGAATGATGTTGGCCGAGCTAGCTGAATCAATCAAACGTTTAGCTTGAGTCTTATTCGTAAGTACAGATATTACCAGTGCGTTGTTATGGGGCTGCACGATACCCTCTGCATCCTCTTCATTGAAAGACAATGTTCCTTCTGGTACATAATACCGAGTTCGTTTCTCCCTTGTGATCGACATCTTGGTGTGTTTAAATACTGTCCTTGAGGAATCTCGACCCCTTCAACAATCATGTGGATCACGTGTTGTGGCTCTTCTTGCTCGTTCTGTCTATTTGAATCTCTATTTTTGAAGTGGTTCTTGGCCTGATGGCTTAAGAATTCCCGAAGGTGCTCCTCGTTGAACAACTGGGCTACTTCATCCCTTAGCTTTCTGCAATCTTCTGTTCTATGTCCATGGGTACCATGATACTTTCACATTTGATTGGGATTTCTCTGGGTAAGACAGGTGTGAAGAGATCGAGGCCATGTAGTATCTTTGATGTGTCCGATGGCTCATACAATAGCCGATGCATCAACGTTGAAGTTATATTCTGACAGTCGTGGTGCTTCTTTGGGCTCGACATTCTTGTAGAAACCATTCTTGCTCATGAGCCCTCGATAGCTCTAACCTCGATCATTTCTCCTTTCACCTCGAATGGGGTTGCGTCCAGGTCCATTGTTTCTCTGATCTCCATTATATGGCTGGTAACGATCCCTGTTTGACCGCGTTTCTTGGTTAATATCCCTTTTGACTCTGTCAACGGGTCTGATAGGATAAACAGACCTGGAAGGATCCCCCAACTGGTCATCTTCGACCCCAATCTTCGGCTGATACCGAATATGCACATCCGCCCGGGTGACAACTAGGTATTTGATCAAGTTCTTCTTTAATTGTTGTGAAGCCACCGAGTTTCATACATTTAATCCTCGAGTGAAGGCCTGAACAGCCCAATCATCAGCAACCCGAGGTAGATTCATACGTTCCATCTGGAACCGAGACACAAACTCTCTGAGCATCTCGTTATCTTTCTACTTCACCTTGAAGCATGGCAAAAGAATCAATGGAATTGGGTGGAAAATTATGGTAGCAATAGACATTAAATTTGCGTCGAGAAAATATATCAAGACCGAAAAATATCGCAACAATCGTAGTATTTTATTTCAAATATTTGAGTGTTACGATCTCTGTGAATCCTCTGATTCTTCTTTTCAACAGTAATAAAAGAGCCTCCGAGCTTAATCTTGAATTTTATTTTATTTTAATCAAAGTGCTTGAAGATTGATCGTGATCTTGTCGTATTTTTAATCCAAGGGCTTGCAGCTTGTTCTTGAATCTTCATCTTGATCTTTTAATCTTTAGAACACTTGAATTCTTCTAGATTTTAGAGAAATTCGCAGCGTTTGATTCACAAGCTCCCTCTTTCTTCTTGTTATAACTTCTGGTGTCTTTTCTGGGTTATGAAGACCCCTATTTATAGTTGTGGGAGGGAAGAGTAATGATAAGAACAAAATCTTTCCGAACAATCAAATTGAAGTGTGACAAGGCCGTGTTTGATTGGCCAGAACATGTCACTTGCACACGTGGCGCGATTTCATTAGCCTTTAATGTGACTTGGCATGCCTAGTCATTTTGACACATGGAATGATCCCATTGGCTCTTCTGTTTGACTTGGTGTGCCACATCATTTGATGTGTGGCACCAAACTGGTCCTCTAGGAAGATGTCATCTTGGGCATAATGAAGTGAGCTCATCACTTTAGCCCAATTAAATGGGCTAGCCCAATGGATTAAGACTTATTTATTTAATCCATATATATTAGACTTATATAATTAATCTAATTATATTAGCCCATACTATTTATTTGGACTAACATATTTAATATATAATTCAAATTATTTTATTGAATTAAATCCAATAAATTTTATATGCCTACAAATGCCCCCTACTTCAAGTGTTGCCGGAACATAAACTTGATTACTAACGACAAGGCCTTGAAGTATCAGTTGAAGCCCCAAACACGGGTGTCGAATTGGTGCTTCCAACGGAATAATTCCCACAATTAACTTGCAGTTTGCCTCAAAAATATTAATGGTAATCATATTTGAACAAGAATAAGGAAAAACAGTTATGATTGAAGTTTGCATTCTATATATTGTGATCTCATTCACGTGATTTTACTGTTTGAAATGAACTTGGTTGGCAATTTACTTTGCAAAATAATTGTCTTTGTCTCTAGTAAGGATTCCAGGAGATTGATTCCCTTTCCATGTGGGAAATGAATTGATGTTGCAGCCTTTACTAGAGAAATCCTTGTGGAAAACCAATTATAACAATGTCCCACATCGAAATTTGCTTCTCAATAGACGAGTTTAATTATCTATATAAGGTTGCATTCTCTTCAACTCATGAGTATCAGTTCGTAATATTTGTAAGCCACTTGAGTTTATTTTTATGGACTCGGAAGCATTAACGTGAGGGTAATTTCTTCTTTTTTTCTTGTGCTTTCGTCTCCCTTTTTTTTTTTTACTCTGTCGTCTCTTTTTTCTTTAGAAGTAACTTCGTCGAACTACGAAGTACTTTAAAAGTTCGCGACGAATGACTTTAAAATTTGCAGGGAAGACCCATAAAATTTCGCGTGAAGATCCTTAAAAGCTCGAGGTCAAGATCATTAAAAGTTCACAGTGAAGACCTTTAAAAGTTCGCGACGAATACCGTTAAAATTTGCGAGGAATACCCATAAAAGTTCGCGCGAAGATCCTTAAAATATCGTGGTCAAGATCTTTAAAAGTTCACAATGAATACCTTTAAAAGTTTGTGGTGAATACCTTTAAAAGCCCGCGATGAGGACCGTTAAAAATTCATGGTGAAGACCCTTAAAAGCTCGGGGTAGAAATCTTTAAAACTCGGCAGTGAGAACCCTTTAAAATTTTGCCACGAGCACCTTTAAAGGTTCAAGATGAGCACCTTTAAAAGTTCGAAACATACGCCTTTTAAAAGTTCGGAATAAAAACCTTAAAAATTCGAATGCCTTTAAAAGTTCGAGACGAACACCTTTAAAAGTTCGCAAAAAAATATTTAAAAATTCGAATGCCTTTAAAAGTTCGAGACAAACATCTTTAAAAGTTCGAGACAAACACCTTTAAAATCACCGCAGGTAATATTTTGAAACCAACTTTTGATTCCACCACGTTGAAAATTTCATACTTGCGCAATCTCACCAAAAATTTCATATGTTGGCGTAGGCAGGTCAAAATTGTGAACCGTTTGATTTAATGAAAGCTAGACTTCAAAATCTAAGACATATACAAAATTTGGGATCAAACACCTTCACAATTGCCACAGGTAATATTTTGAAACCAACTTTAGATTCCACCATGTTGAAAATTTCAGACTTGTGCGGTCTCATCAAAAAATTCATATCTTGTCATAGGTACGTTGAAATTGTGAACCGTTTGATTTTATAAAAAATAGACTTCGAGATCTAAGAATAACCAAAATTCGAAATCAAACAATTTGAGAATCGTCCTAGATGCTATTTTGAATCTAACTTTAGATTCCGACACGTTGATAGTTTCAGATTTGCGCGACTTCAGCAAAACTTTTATGTTTTGGTATGGAAGCCTCGAAATCACAACACATTTTTCTTGATATCAATAAAAATTCAAGATCTCCATTCTCACCAAATATCTTGGGTTCAAGTCTCACTGAATTTGAAACATTGTGCCAAGGAATCTTTCTTCTTATATTTGTGTTCC